>CATIWF010116848.1:0-15933 GCA_949630135.1 Balakata baccata
TTAGCATGAAATAGTCTATAAGAGGATATGTTCCTATGATCAAAAGGATTACCCTCTCTAAGTCTTTATGTCCAAAGACAAATAGACTAGCATGGATGAGATTCCATAAGCCTAGACTATTGGATACATCATGTGCTATGCTGTGTACTAGGCCCAATGGATACCATGCTATGAGTGTCATGAGTGGATATCAATATGATCCCGTCAAGGGTTTATGGGTGGCTGTCAAGAACATCCTTAAATACTTGAGAAGAATTGGGGATGTATTCTTGGTTTAAGGAGATAGTAAGCTTAAGGTAAGCAGGATTATGGATGCCAGTATCCAATTTCACAAGCATAACTTAAATCCTAGTCATGCTATATATTCACATTAAATGGTTGCACAGTTGATTGGAAGAGTTCCAAGTAGGTCATGGTTACGGATTCCATAACTAAAAGTACATGATAGCTTCCAAAGCACCTTAGGAAGCGGTTTGGATAAGGGAATTCATCACAAAGTCAAAAGTGATTCCTAGTATTGTAAATTCAATATGATTGGAACAACAATAGAGCCATTGTATATGCAAAGGAATCATGGTCTCATCAAAAGGTCCAAAAATGTACTCAATCTTATCAATTGATTTGAGAAATCAATGGTAGATGTAATGTATTGAGAGAAAGAGTTCCCACTGATCAGAAAAATATCTGATCAAATCACTACACCAAAACCCCAAAAGAAATATGATAGTCATACCCTCACTTGTAGTGTAATGTACAATGGCGATTGGTTTTAGTGCAAGTGGGAGATTGTTAGACATGTGCCCAAAAGGCAATCGCCTCAGGTCCTTAGTGTACACATTCATAAAGGCATTCTCTCACTATATTAGTATTCATTTGCATATGAATTGATATAGATCATAAACTAATTAATGAAAGTCCATGATATGAAACATAGCATGAAGGAAATCGTGATGGGATCATGATTATGAGATTCCTATCATGTGTAATTATGTTAGTAACTAAATTATCCCTAGTCATAGGATCAACAAGATGGGACATTGATGATCTGGATAGACTAGTACATGTTACACTCCTTGATTGGATCAAGTAGTAGATCTCATAAGCTGTGAACATGAGATGTTCAAAGTTAGCATGTGGATGCTTGGTAAGAGTAGTCAAGTACATTGGATGACCTTCTATGAGACAATCATATGGATTATCTATTCAAATGTCAATGATAGTCTCATCATAGCAATGGTGCAAATATCCTTAGACTTGAGGTACTCAAGGATATCTTGGATACTGATTATGTGCTTTTACTCCATTCCTTGTTGCCTCATAGAGTTCGCTCATAGGGTGTTGATTGGGTATAGCTTGAGGTATTCGAAGGTAATTTGGTAGCTAATAGAGGATACACCACTCCTAATAGAGGGAGTATACCAACAGCCTCTTGTCAGGATCATTACTTGGGAATCTCTAGGTAGAATGAAAATTTCTTGAAGATGGTATTCAGTGACATGTCTTCTAGAGTAATGACTCCCAAATGTCCTGAAGATGGTATTTAGTGACATGTCTAATAGAGTAATGAGTCCCAAGGACAATGATAAGATCTAACATCACTTGGGCTAGATGTGACGTAGTTAGTCTAGTAGGAGCTGATACATAGTCCATGCTCTAAACCGAGTGAGGTATAGGATGGTGATAGGACGAATTGCACATATTGTTGTCTATGGAAAGGTTCGTAGTCAAAATATTGACTTTTCTGTCATTTGGAGATCATGATGTGTTGTTAGATACCACTCATGATTTGTTTAAATTATTTGATAATTTAAGTTGCCAACATAACCGGGAACCTAATGGGTCACACGCTTTGGAGATGTAAAGAATGATTAAAATGGCTTTGGAAAATATCCAAAATATGAGAAAATTATTTTGAGTCAGTTCGCGATAAGATCTCGAAGAAAAATCGCTCAGGGATTGATGGGCCCGTGCGGGCCTACTAGCCTGGCATGCCTGCCCAGCAGGCCGAGGTAGACTGCTGCATGCTAGCGCGCGTGACAGCACGCTTATCACCTTAAATTGGCCAATTTTTGCAAGATGACTTTTAATTTTCTTCTCTTCTCAATTTTGATCTAGTTTTCTGATTTTCTTTTAGATCTAAAAGACCCCAAAAGACAGAAAATAGACAAGGAAAAAATTTTTGGAGAAGAAAAATGTTTGGAGACAACAAGAAAATTAAAGAGTTTAATTTTCTTCTCATATGAACATACACCATTACTAGCATTTTGAGGTATGTTGAAGCCGTCTCCCTAGTAGTTTCATCCTCTCATCTTCGCATGAATATTGTTAGAAATAATCCAAGATTGGATTGTTGTGGTTTGCTACAACCCAGTAAGGTGAGAAGTTGAAAAAAAAAATCAAGAAATTATAAAGGTATAAATTCTGAATTTTCTTTGATTAAATTAGTTTTAATTGGCATATGTATAATTCTTTGATTTGGGTTTTGAAAATTTTTATTTTCCGCTACATAATATGTATGTGATACATGCTCAAAACCCAACAATTAGTATGAAATATTAAGGTTTAAGAATGTATTTAAGGTCTAGAAATTTTGGATATAGGCATAATTACATATAGTTAGGGAATTAATTAATTTGTATTGAGCACAAGAGATATACTATTACAAAACCAAAAGAATTGTGTTGATAAAGCTGATCATAACTTTTGCTGTAGTAATTAGATTGGTATGAAACTAATTGGAAATGAAGTTAACTTAGAGTATAAAAAAATGTATGAAGGACAAAAGTTGTAATTCAATTTGTTGCCAGGTCCAAAAATAATTGCAAAATTTCATATCTGGTAAAATTAAATGAATGATGAGTAAAATCTTATTGAACATCTCATGGTAAAACGTTATATCTTTTAATACGAAACTTGAATTTAGATGATTCTTTTTGCAAATTAAAGCTAAGACAATGAACTAAAAATTTACAGAAGACAATAAAGTCTAAATCCAATTATAAGGGGGCTAAAATAGAAGCCCAATATCAAAATTGGAATCTGCCACATAAAAAAAAAACATGTGTTGCGATCTTCTTCATGTGATATGATATTCATGTAAGATAGTTATTGGAAATTTTGATTTTATCGGCATATATGAATATATAATACATATATTAACATGTGATATATGTAATTCCTAATTAATATATATGTGTGTCATTAATGTTAAAAAGGAAATTGTGATGTCAATAATAATAATGATGTTGACTATATTATTAAAGCCCTAATATACCTAGTCTTGAACTAGAATAGTTGATAGTTTGGCATGCTAATCAGGGGAAGAAATATATATGCGTGATACAATCTTAATATCAGTGATGACACTATTATTTAAAAAGCCGGTGATGACACTATTATTTAAAAACCCGATGATGACACTATTATTAAAACAGGCCGGTAATGACAACCCCGTATTTCTATTAATTAGTTCGGACATAGGTGTTATGGGCTAAACTATAATAAAAACATAATGATAATAATATTAATAATAATGTTATAAGTAAATTAAATAATGAAAGAATTATTGTTTACATGTTGATTATGATATAATTATCTACATGTTGCATGAAAACTAGATTAGTATATGGAATTTCTTTTGTCACATATGTTTTATAGTAAATAAGGTTATATATAGAAAGTAAAATGCTTAACAATGGAACTTGCGTGGATCGAGTATGTATTAAAATGACAAATGCATGTTCAATATTGACTTATAAATTGAATATGATAGATGAATATCTTTAGTATGATTTGAACTTTGAAATGGTATAAAATGTACTGAAAATTGATTGGATTTGATTATGTAAATGTTTTATGTGTTAATCTTATAATTTGAAAATAAAATTATAGTATGTTAATATCCTTTAACTGGTCAAACATGGTGGAATACTATGTAATAATATGATTTTAATTTTGTAATTAATTGATTGTGCAAAAATAAAATGAATATCTAAAATGACAAATAAATATACATGTGTTGGAAATTTACAATTAATTAAAGTAATAAATGGAAATTAATAAAATTAAGATAACATATGGAAAATTTATAAAACAATATAAGGAACAAGGTAAAAGATAGCTACGTCATGCAACATCAATTTGTTTATATGAATCTAGCAGGACATGGGTTATAAACACAGTATATGGTAAGTTTAGTTAATAAACGAGATATATGTTAAATATATTCATGACACATGCAATAATAATGTAATACTTATCATAAAATATATGTCATACATTTGTGTGAATGCATAGGAAAACTTAAATGCTTATATATACTATTAAGTTAGAAATAGCTTAGCGTGAATTTCTCTCACACAGAAATTAGAGCTCGTAGATATTAAAATTGAAAGTTAATCAAGAAAAGTATGTGCCTATATTAGAGGAGACACTAGAAACCCGGCCATTAAATTGATTACTTTGTACTTTTATTTTGATTTTAATCATACAACTGAATTTAGATAAAATGTCTTGTATATGTATTAAGAATATAATTTGTAGATGGAATTATTCAAAATGTGAATAAAAGAAGTTATATAAAGTAATATGTATATATACATTATAAGGTAAGAAAGTAATTGTAAAAGGTATACCTAATATGATATAAACAGGCAAATAAAAAAATAAGATTAATAAACAAAAAAAAAATTATTCGATAAAATTACTTAATCAGTTATGTAGCATTCCACTTATATAGTGGGATTATTCTCAGTATATAGGTGGAGTGTTATACCTTTCACAGTCATGAACAAAGCCCTTTCATGATCATGAACAAATCCTTCACGATCATGAACGTCTATAGTAAAAACAATCAATGCTCATCTTTGACCACAATGTTCATAACCATGAACACTTTGTTCATGGGCGTGAATCATGCATTTTCCCATTTTCTTCATTTTATTTCATCCCTCTCTTCAAAGCAAAGCTATAATTGACCAATATACCCTATATATACCTCAAATATACCTCCAATACATCTCTCATATGTTTCCAAAACTAATTCATCTATACATATATTTTGAATGCTTACTTTTAAATTTCCAAAATACCTTTCATGTGTCATTTATGCATATGCTTCAACTAAGCCCTATTTAGCAGGCATTATAATATCATTCAACATTATTGAACAATTATTGTTATGTTAAATGAAAACCTTTCATATTCAAAACAGAAATAGAAATAATATTCTTTACCAAAATAGGAACATAATAGCAATTATCCAATTCTAATACAAGCCCACTAGGGAGGGTCAATAAACAAGTTCATATAGCGAATGCAACAACTCTTGCTTCATTTCCAACGCGCAAGTCTAACTCTTCCTTGCTAAGTTGTCTATTGTTCCTTTGGCCCTGCATATCAATACATATGTGTGAGCCACAACCGATATCTAATGCCCATATGTTATTATAAAAAACAACATTTGTCTCAATGACATAAATACCTAAACTAGAAAGGGCATCTGATGCCTTCTTCTTTAATGACATTAAGTAGGTCTTGCAGTTCCTCTTCTAGTGGTCATCCTTGCCACATTAGATGCAGATCCCCTTATGTTTAGTCTCTCTAGCCTTTTA
This sequence comes from Balakata baccata, assembly GCA_949630135.1. Taxonomy (NCBI): domain Eukaryota; kingdom Viridiplantae; phylum Streptophyta; class Magnoliopsida; order Malpighiales; family Euphorbiaceae; genus Balakata; species Balakata baccata. The sequence continues at coordinate 5,613 of CATIWF010116848.1, forward strand.
CCTGACCACGCCTCCCTTAGGTTTTGTCGACTTCTTCTTCTTCTTATTCTTTTTCTTACAACTCGAAAAATCCACCAACATCACAACCTTACTCTCCTTTATAGAAGGCTTAGCAGTTTTGAGCATAGTGATTAGCTCGGGTATTATAGATGAACCCTTGTTCATCTGAAAGTTTAACACAAAGTGTGCGTAACTATCAAGCAAACTGTGCAGAATTAAGTCTATACTTACGAAATTCATAAAGCCCAATCTCTCAATATATCCATTCATCTTTAGTACATGCTGCACTAGAGATGTCCACTTAACCATCATTGAGAGGAAAAGCAGTTTCGAGATCTCGAACCTTTTGGATTGTGACTACTCATCAAAAAGTTGCCTAAGATGGAAGACTATGGTATTAGCATCTAAAGCATCTTGTTGCTTCGGGAGCTCTAGTGACATAGAGGTGAGCGTAATACAGCCCGCCAATTCACTATCATCTAAATGCTTCTTGTAAGATGACTGCTCTTCAGTAGTTGCCCCATCAGTAGAAGGAGAAAGAAGCGGTACATCAAGGACATAAACTATGCGCTCAACTTTGAGAACCATTCCTAAATTTTGTATCTAGTATAAGAAGTTAGTTCCAGTCAATTTGTTTGACTTAAGCATCGAACACAAGTTTATATTAGATGATATGATGATTCTAGCAACCTAGATGTAAAGGAGATCATGTTAGAAAATGTATATGAATACATGATTATTAGGTCTTTAATAAATACACTATAGCCCCTACTATTTTATTACAATCCATAGTCCTCACTTTGAACTCGAGAGAACCTATATGGAAGTTTTTCTAGTGGGTCGATATCCAATATCTCTAAGAATGACCTTGGGTTTGCCCAACAAGCCACATTAGGTCAATTGGTAGGTATATGATCCATATCAATTACATTCTCATGTAACTAACAAATCCAGTTCTATCAACTGATTGATATATGCACACTCATTAGGCTATCAACTCTTGATGCATGGACATCTCATGTACATAACCCAATTTTGCCTCTATCCATACTAACCTTGGATTTGCCCAACAAATTAATGTTTCTAGTTAAAACCAGCCCATTAATTATGAAATCTTTTTTCATGGTTTAAACATATTCTTGTAGAGTGGGCTTGGGTTTGCCTAACAACTCAAACTCTAAAAGAACTCTAGCTATCCCCATATTAATGGAAGGCGTTAGTTTTAATATTATATTAGCTAGGGATTTGTTTTTATTTAGTCTCACCATGCATTTATACATTCATTCATTACAATAATATATAAAGATAGTTACTTTAACTATATGACCAAATTATAGACAAACTATTATCAATCCCTTGAGCCAAGAAGTGATTGACTAGGTCAAACCTAGGTAAATGCATGAATTACAACATAAATAGAAATTCAAAATTCCTATTTTGTGTCTTTTTTGTAATTTGTGCTAACTCCTTGTTCTTCTCCAATGTATCTCCAGTCTATCCAAATTCTATGTATTCTAATTACATAATTCAAATAAGAAAACCTCAATTTACATTTGAGGAGAGTGAGATGAGAAAAGAAATACATGAGAATTAAAGAGGAGGCAGGTAGAGTTGGCAATTTGTGACGCGACACGAAATGATACTGACTTAGACGGATATGTGTTTGAACTTAACGGATATGGATCATAATCATATCAACATGATTAAAACATAAGAAAAATCGTGTTATAAACGGATCTTACCTGCATAACCTATTAACACATGACTAACACGATAAACAATATATAAAAGATTTAATTATTTTAAAGTCAAATTATATAAAATATTTAAATATAATAAATTTATAATACATTATATGAAAATTAATTGTATTAGCATATTTTATATATAAATAAATATTGTATAGATATTATTTTTATAATTATATTAATATTAGTGTATAATTGTATTTCACGTCGTGTATGTATACACATGTAGGCATGTTTAGTTGACTGCGTCTAATAGTTTCATATCATTAACGTATACATGAGACATGACATGATTAGACACTACACGAAATAAGACACGATAGGATTACATACTATATGAAATAAGACACAATACGATACGAATTGCCAACTCTAAAGATCAGGACTTGCAACCTTATTTACCAAATTACAAAATGAACTCATGCATGGTCAATCATATTAGTCTAAGTCTATAATTAGCCATCATATATAGTCAAACACTCTTATCATGGATTCTCTATTGCATAAAGCAAAAGTAAAATTGAAATTGGCATTTTGGCTTCAAATTATTAACCAGTTTCAACAATTGAATCATAAAATCAGTTTTTAGCTTCAATTTGAAAATCGTTATTTAATCCCATTACATAATTATATTACCATTTATAAATTATAATAAAATCAATTAGGCATTTATTTGATCTCATAAAAAATTTTACCCAAAATATTGTCTATTTTATTTCCTTCCATATAAAATGCAATTTATATATTGATAATAATTCAAAATCACATTTTTAATTATAAACCAATATTTCCATAATATTATTTCATAAATAAAATCACTTAACCAATTAATTATGATGATACAATTAATTGAACAATTTAATTAATATCACATTCATTTTTCTAGTCACACTAGATTAAGATTTGTTCATAAAAAGTACATCAAGATTTAATTCAAAAAATTTCCGAAATTCAGACTCATCTATCATTATTTTATACATCTTTAAATCAGTTCAAGTCAATCTAAATTAATTAAAATCCGAATTAGCTAGTCAATCTATACAATACCAAAAACAAATCAATTACTATCCAAAATTCATTGAAAATTTTAAAACCGAACAAACCCATTTAGAATATGAATGACACCAATATTAACATACTGATTATCTCATAATCAAAATTGAAAGGTGTTGGAAATACACTTTATGTAAAATTATTATCAAAATAATAATTCTGATACTGGGCACTTTCGCGATCGCGAACTATTATAGTTCATGCTTACGATTTGTCCATATTCAGAAATTGAAAACCATTCCAATTCTCCTTTATGGTTGGGGATTAAACCATGTTCATAGCATATTCCAAATATTAAGTTGTCGTCAAATGACCAATTAAAACTGAGCAAACCAAGGAAGAAAATAAAAATAAATTTAAGTTCATTAAAACTTTAATTTCGAAAATAATCCATAAATAATGAAAATCAACCATACAAACTCTTTTTTATTATTTCTAATTCTTTCAATTCATTCATTAACAATTTAAGAATAGAATATGAATGATAAATAGAAATCAAAGCTGAGTTTAAAACCAATTTCGTTTTATAACACATAGATCCAAAATGCCAATTTTCAATCAATCCAATTTTAATCTTCAATTAAAATTAACTATGCAATCATAGGGAGGCTCTGACACCACTGTTGGAGTTTACTCATGTATCACATACATATCACATACATCATGACACAGTGGAAAAATAAAATTTTACAAACTCCAAAAACAATGGAACAACCTATGTAACCCTAATTAATCAACTATTTAATAGTTAAAGATTGTTATCTTTCAAATATGAACCAAGTTATTTATGTTCCTTCTTACCGGGTTGTGCAAACTATAGTAATCCACATGGATCACCTCTAACAAAAATTCACATGAAGGAGAAGAAGAAAACACTTTGGAAATGGCTTGATTAGACAATCAATGCTAGTAGATTGATTAATGCTTTTCCAGAAAAATCAAGAACACTTTCCGATCAATTGGAGTACACAAAATGGTCTCTGAACTGACCATTCTTATGCTATGAAGTTAGGTACAATGTGGGGAACAGTTTCCCATGTGCAAGAGTCTAAAATAAATTGAACTCCTTAAGACATACTTGATTCACGACTGTGACTACAAAATCGTGCTCGCGAATTGCCCTTTATCGAGTGGTTCCTACTCAGGAAACCCAATTCCTAATCGGGTCGAAGTGCCACTTCTAGCCTAGCTGGCTTTCTCAAGTGCAATAACATATTCTCGCAAACCATTCTCTCTCATGAAATCATATTTCCTGCTAGCGAGACAAATCGCGCTCATGAATTACCTTTTGTGCTCGCGACTTCATTTGGACTCGACATTTCTCTCTTAGTTTTGGATCTGATACAAAAGCCCATTTTACTTTTTCTTGACACCTTCAATACATGTGATACATTAGGTTCTCAACTATGTTGGCCACTCATATTAGTATTTGATCTCGAGTAGATCATGAGCGGCATCTAGCAACATATCATGACCCCCAATTGACCAAAAAGTCAGTACTTTGACTTTAGCCTCTCCATAGACAATTGTCTATGCAATTCATCCCTCCACCATCTTATACCCCACCTGATTCAGAGCATGGACTTAGTATCAACTCCCACTAGACTTGTAACACCTCCTTACCCTACTCTAGAATAGCAAGATAAATGAGCATTTCCAGCCTAGTTGTCTTGAAGACTTTACAAGAGAAAAACACTTATATTTTATTATTATTATTATCATTACTATATATTTTTTATTTATATAAAAACTTTGCACATTAAAAAATCCATAACTTTTATCTTGTAATTAGACATATAATTACAACAAAATTGTACTCATTATATTAGCATTACAAACCCCAATATAAACTACATGAAAGAAAACATTGATTATAACTTTACAAGGCTTTAACAAAATATATCAAAAATAAATTGATGCTTTAAGCTACTTTTTGATTGGATTCCCTCCTTCTTCTAATAGCTATAATAACTTCCCAAATCTTTTGGACCTACGCGAGGGAAAACCACCTACGCTAAGCTATTTGTTTAGTGGTACTTCGTAGGATAAAAATCTCACATACGTATATATATTTTAATACATGCCATATTTATAATACTATATAAATCACAAAAGAAATTCCATTTATTATTATTATTATTTTTATACAACAAGTAAATAATTAATTTCATAATCAATATATATATATATATATATATATATATAGTAAACCTACCATTTCTAAATTTATTGATAACATTTTTTTCATTCTATTCAAGCCTGTAACACCTATATCCGAACTCATCAATAGGAATATGGAGTTGTCATTACTGGCTTCATAATTATGCCATTACTGGCCTCTTAAAATAATGTCATTATCGACTTTTTAAAATAGTGTAATTACTGATTCTTTTTCCTAATTGTACAATTAACAATGTCAAGAATGTGTCATTTTTTACTTTTATAATATTGTGCCATGTGAGCATTTTATTCTTCCCCTAATTAGCATGCCAAACTATCTATTATTTTGTTCAAGGCTAGGTGTATTCACGCTTTGACATTATTGTTAACATTATTATTATTGTTGCTATTACAATTTCCATCAACACTTCTCACAAATATATTGATTATGAATTACTAATCTTATATATATATATTAGATGACCACATGTACAAATAAGATCAAATTTTATAACAATCATCACACATAGACATCACACCACATGAAAAATATCAACATGCAAATTTTATGCTTATGGCAATTTAGCTTACTGTCTTAGCTTGAGTTTGCAGAAAGAATTATAGGATTCCAAATTTTCTACTAAAATTTATGGTCATTTTACCATGAGGTGTTCAGTCGATTTTTGCCTAGTATTTTCTTAGTACCTCTAGGTCTGAGATTTTGCAATTAATTCTAGACCTAGTTGCAATTTGAATTTCTACTTATGTTCATCATAACATTTTTAGTACTATGAGTTGACTTTCAGTTCCAATAGTTTCATAACAATCTAATTAACATAACATAAGTTATGATGAAATTCATCAAGATTGTTCTAGTGAATTTGAAATAGGGCATCTCTTGAACTTATTGCAAATTACCCAAATTTTCCTAACCTTAAATACATGTACAAACCTCAATATTTTACACCAATTTTTTACAAAACTTTAAAGAGAACAATTTAACACACAACATTGCAAACCACATGCACAGCACACAATTTTCATAGTCATATGGCATGTAAGATTTTTATCAAAGAAGCACATACCTAATCAGCCTTAATTATCCTCTTTTTTCTTTCTTTTCTTCACTAACTAGATGGCGTTTTCCTTCCTTTTATCCACCTCTTGATGGCTACCACTTTGCTCACTTATTTGTCCTTAACACAATAAACAATATTTCATTCAATATGACATACAACCAATACTCGTGCATGAATAATGTCTAGTGTTCCTAATGTTTTCTACCTCATTCTATATTTTTATTCCTTCATTTCTTTACCTTATTTATGTTTATTACAATCAAGAGTCATTCACAATAATACCCACTAACTAGGGTCTAGTTATTATGCATGAATACATGACACATATGAGGGGTCATTTGGTAACTAAAAGTAAGGATATAAAATACATGTATATATCAGTTAGATTTAATGTTATAATGAAGTTATAATTAAGGTATATTGAAGGTATATGTAAGGTATAATTGAGGTACATTATTTAGTTTCGGTTTTGGTTTCGAGAAAGGGATGAAATAAATCAAGAATTATGAAAAATTAAAGTGTCATGACCATGACAAGGGGTGTCACGACTGTGACAATCGAAAACGATGGATAAACATGATTGTTTGAGGTCGGTTGCTATAGTAACTTTGCATGGTCGTGAAAGGGAACCTTCATAGCCGTGAAAAGTGACTATATAAAGCTTTTTCCACGATCTTATCACCATTTTTCATCATATTTTCCATCCTCAAACTCCAAACCCCTTTCGTGCACACTTAATAACACCGAGAGAGTGATTCTTCATGTTTTTTGAGTGATTTAACACTAAATCAACAAAGAAAACAAGATTAAAGCAAGATTAGAAGAAATTATCATCTTTGGTGAGATTTTAGAGGAGAGAGAAAGTTGGTGCAAGAGAGCCCATGAGTTCCTTGCATGATAAAAGGGTTGTTTATGCTTTCAAGAGGTAAGAAAATCCAAGAAAATCATCTCTTTGATGTGATTATGAAATTATATGGAAAGATGGTGTTGGTTGGTATGGAAACCCTTGTAGGAAGATGAAGAGTGGTTGGATTTTGTATGTTTTTGTGATTTTTGAAGTTATTAGAAGTGAGGTACCATGATATGGAGTAAAAGTCATGCATTATAACCATAGTTTGGGAAGTATGGGTTAGTTTTATATTTTTATCATACTATTATAGACTTAGCATTTGATATGTGGTATTGTTTGTGATAGGAAGACAAGAGGGAGGAGATCAACAAAGAGAGTAGATAGCTCCTTAGTTGAGTTTTTGTCAAGCTCCTAATAGAGGTTTGTACATATACACATTGTTATTTGCCCCTTAAATGTGATAATTGCATGTATAAAATGAAATATGCATTTATATGTTGTTGAACATGATTATTTTTGAAGCAATAGGATAATGTATAAAATGAAAGCATAACATGGCATGATCAAATGTTAGAAAGGTTAATTAGAGTATTTGAAGATGTATAAATATGGTTATAAGTATGAAAATACCAAATGTGTTATAGAGGGTATGATGCATGTATAAAACATGTGTTGTGAACTTGGTTTTGACCCATTTTGGGGGTTTATTTGAGTTATGATAACTTATTTGTTTTGGTGTCCAATAACCATTAATGAAGTCTATGCATGTTTAGGAAGTGTTGAAAAGTGGAATTTCGATAAACTTTAACCATAAACACAAGTCAGGACCTTTCACAACTGGTGTCACAACCGGTGCTGAATTTGTCATGACCATGATGACATTGTTCATAGCTAATGAAAAATAGAGGTAGTAGCCTTCACAACTAGGGTGTCATGACTAGGCCAATTTGTCATGGTCGTGACAATATTATTCACAGCAATAGTGACCTATGTTTTAATGATATTTTGGTAGGTCCGAAAGATGCCAAATATGCACAAATGTCATAGTATGATGTAAAAAATATGAAAACATATTAACAAGTATAAATGTGATATATAAACATGCATGAATTATAAATAATATGATGGAAACAAGAAGAATGAGATTGAAACAAAGGGTTACTTTATATAAATGCCCATTTATCCACCCGAAGACTAATTTAGCATAGATGGTGCACCACAAAGGGGATAAATGATACGTATCGCTATGAGGTCAAAGAGGGGAACATAGTTGCTAGCCCTGGACTAGGTGCTCCTATTCCCGACACTCATATCCATTATTATACTTGGTCTTTTGACTTAAGGAGCTCGAACGAGTATATAGGACACAGTGGATATGTAGGATGTTTGACCCTTGACTAGGAGCACCTACTTTATTGCCCTAGATAGAGAATGAGTAAGAAGACTAGCCCTAGACTAGGCGCGCCTACTTGACACCCCGTATCCGGTTAGTCTGGGAAATGAGGTTTGAGCTATATTTATCAAAGTTGCTTATTGAAAAGAAAATGAATGTGACAAGTATGATTGATGGTAAGAGGTTGTTGGCATGAATAATGATAAAGAGGTTAAGGCATATAATATGAAATGAACACAGACATAGTATGCATGTGATACAACAATTCTATAGCTTTTATAAACCTGATATAATGTTCATAATGCCATGATACATAATGCCGTGACATGATATATGTTATAGCTTGTTTATATATTTGCATGGGAAAATCCCAATGCCCATATGTACCACTAAACTAGAGATAGCTTATAAATTTTTCTCACACAGGTCAAAGAACTTATAGATAGCAAAAATGAAGAAAGAGAAGTCTGCCATAGCCTATATCAAGATAAGACATTTGAAACCCAGTTTATAGGTCTAGCTTATCATGTTTTGTATTTTGTATATCCATGCATATCGGAATGGTGATAATGGCCAGTATTATGATACAACTATGATATGTATTATGTACATGTATGGGGCCTAAGCCCAAAACTATTTATGATATGGAAAAAAAATATATAATAACCTAGAATATGAATAATCTGTATTAGGACAAGATAAGCAAAGATAATGGCATTCTATCTATATAATGAGATTGTTCCTATTATCGAGTGAAATAATAGGCATAGTCCAATTATTTAGGTAGGGCATCACATTCACTCCATTCATTACAAACAAATCAGCCCCACTTGTTTCATATTCCTTTCCTTAACATTTATCTTATTTAAGTCACTTATCAACTATTAATCACTCACAAACATCTTTCCTTTTCAATTCCCCTTCATTAGGCAGCCCTATATTCATCCATATAAGTCTCTATTCTTTAGTTTCGAAGTCACAAAATCATTAATCACAACCAATTTAAGGCTTAATTCCTTCTTTTCCAAATAATCAACACTTTCCCAATACTAGTTCATATGATTTTCCAAAAACTATAATATAAAGGTTGTAACTTGTGGGTCCCATAATTAACTTAATCATTTTTATTATTGGTTCATTAGCTTAATTAATCTTGATTAATTTTTAATTATAGGAAATTTCCTTTTTGCCCACAAATTCTTCTTCTCACAATTTTCCCCCAACAATTTCAATAATATTGATTTTGTCTACACGATGATTTTATTTTTTTCTAATGCTTCACAAATCTTTTTATTGCCAAACAATAATATCTCTACTCATTTTTCCTTATAATTTATCATTTTCCATGGGTCTAAATTTACACTCTAATAGGACCAGCGAGCAAATTACGGCTGTTAGAGATGTGCCCAAAAGGCAATCGCCTCAGGTACTTAGTATACACATTCATATAGGCATTCTTTCATTATATTAGTATTCATCTACATATGAATTGATATAGATCTTAAATTAATTAATGAAAGTCCATGATATGAAACATAGCATGAAGCAAATCATGATGGGATCATGATAATGAGTTTCCTATCATGTGTAATTATGTTAGTATCTAAATTATCCCTGCTCATAAGATTCATGAGATATGACATTATTAGTCCAGATAGACTAACACATGTTATACTCCTTGATTAGATCAAACAGTAGATCTCAAAAGCTATGAACATGAGATGTTCAAAGTTAACATGTGGATACTTGCTATAAATAGTCAAGTATATTGGATGACCTGCCATGAGATTATCATATGGATTATCAATTCAAATGTCAATGATAGTCTCATTATAGCAATGGTGCATGTATCCTAAGACTTGAGGTACTCAAGGATATCTTGGATACTAATTATGTGCTTTGACTCCATTCCTTATTGCCTTATAGAGCTTGCTCATAGGATGGTGATTGGGTACAACTTGAGGTATTTGAAGGTAATTGGGTAGCCAACAGCAAATGTACTGCTCCTAATAGAGGGAACGTATACCCACGGCCTCTT
>CATIWF010116858.1:0-11951 GCA_949630135.1 Balakata baccata
CTAAACACCATGCAACAGTGAATTGTTTCACTAAGGAAGTAATTTTAGAGTCTCCAGATTAGCTGAGTTGAATTTCTGGGTGAACAAAAACTTGTACTTGCCTATTTAGTATCTACTGTAAAGGCATTTAGAATGATCAAGGGTGGATGTTAGGCATATTTAGCATATGTGACTGACACTAGAACTACCAATAGTTCACTTGAAAATATACCAATAGTGAATGAATTTCCATATGTATTTCCAGATGTATTTCCAGATGACCTACTTGGATTACCACCTGCTAGATAGATATAGTTTACTATTGATTTAGTACTAGGGGCAGCACCAATATCAATACCACCCTATAGAATGGCTCCAGTTGAGTTGAAAGAATTAAAGACCCAATTGCAGGAACTACTTGACAAGGGGTACATCAGACCTAGTGCTTCACCATGGGGAGCACCAGTGCTTTTTTTTAAAAAGATAGATGGTATCATGAGATTGTGCATTGACTATATATAGCTGAATAAAGTTACAGTTAAGAACAAATACCCATTGCCTAGAATAGATGATTTGTTTGACCAGTTATATGGAGTCCAAGTATTTTCCAAGATTGACTTGAAGTCAGGTTATTATCAGCTAGGGGTAGCAGAGGTAGATATTCCAAAACTGCTTTTCGAACCAGGTATGGGCATTATGAATTTTTAGTCATGCCATTTGGGTTGACTAATGCTCCAGCTGCATTTATGGCACTAATGAATAAAGTCTTTCAACCATATATGGATAAGTTTGTCATAGTATTTATTGATGACATACTGGTGTATTCAAAGGATAGGGAGGAATATGAACAACATTTGAAAATTGTGCTGCAAACTTTGAGGGAGAAACAATTATATGCTAAACTAAGTAAATGCGATTCTAGTTAGACCATGTGGTATTGCTTGGACATGTAATATTAGGTAGAGGTATAGAAATAAATTCAAAGAAAATAGAGGCCATAGTAAATTAGGAAGCTCCTAAGAATGTTCCAGAGGTACGTAGTTTTCTAGGTTTAGCTGGGTATTATCGCAGATGTGTTGATGAATTTTCATTGACTGCTAACCCTTTGACTAAATTGCTAAGAAAGAATGTGCCATTCAAGTGGACTTTAGAGTGTCAAAGCAGTTTTGAAGAATTAAAACACAGGCTAACTTCTGCACCAGTGTTAACTATTCCTACAGACATATGAGGGTTTATAGTATATAGTGATGCTTCACACCAAGACTTAGGATGTATATTAATGGAGAATGGTAAGGTGATAGCTTATGCATGTAGGCAGTTGAGACAACATGAAATGTCATATCCAGTGCATGATTTAGAATTGGTTGTAGTTTTATTTCATTGAAAATTTGGAGACATCATTTATATGGTGAAACATTCAAGATATTCACAGACCATAAGAGCTTGAGATATCTACTGACACAAAAATAATTAATCATGAGACAGATGTGATGGCTAGAGCTATTAAAAGATTATGATTACATAATTGAATACCATCTCGAGAAGGCAAATGTAGTGGTAGATGCGTTAAGCATGAAGTCTAATAGCAGTATGGCTCATTTGCAAGCAACCTCTCTTCCATATTTGATTCAACTACGGTATATGAATATTGAATTGAGAATGCATAATAGTGGGTCACTGATTGCAACTCTTCAGGTTAGACCTATACTAATAGGTAGAATCAAAGAAGCACAAGGCAGAGATCCTCAATTGTATGAGAAAATTGAAATGGCAAAGCAAGGAAAAAGCAAATACTTCTATTTGTAGAATGATACATTGATGTTAAAGTTAAGCATATGTGTTCCAAACATTGATAACCTACACTAAGAAATATTGGAAGAGGCATATAATGCACCATATGCAATGCACCCAAGGATGATAAAGATGTATCATAGTTTGAGACCTCATTATTAGTGGCCAAGGATGAAGAAAGATATGGCATAATATGTTTCTAAATGCCTAACATGTCAACAAATTAAAGTAGAACACCAAGCTCCAACAGGTAAACTACATCCATTGCCAATGCCAGAATGGAAATGGGAGAAAATAACAATGGACTTTGTTTATGGATTAACGAGAACTCCACATAAGAATGATGCTATATGGGTAATTATTGACAGATTAACCAAGTCGGTACATTTTTTGCCTATTAGATGGAGGTGTACACTTAAGAGTTTAGCAAAGTTATATGTCAAAGAGATAGTCAGATTACATGGCATTCCAATATCTATTGTGCCTGATAGAGATCCACGATTTACTTCACGATTTTGGGAGAGTTTATAAAATACATTAGAAACAAAATTGAACCTTAGCACTGCATTTCACCCACAGACTGATGGTCAATCAGAAAGAACTATACTGACATTAGAGGATATGCTCAGAGCATGTGTTATGGAGTTCAAAGGATCATGGGATGAATATGTGGCATTAATAGAGTTTACATACAACAATTAATATCACAACAGTATTCAGATGGCACCATATAAAGCACTATATGGCAGAAAGTATAGAAGCCCAATTATATGGGATGAAAAAGGTGCACGAGCAATTGAAGGACTAGAAATCGTACATGATACAGTAGACAAGATCAAGATGGTGACAAGCAAACTCAAGGCAGCACAAGCTGGACAAAAGAGCTATGTTGATCAACACAAAAGGGAAATAGAATATGAGGTAGGCAAAAAGGTATTTCTTCGAGTGTCACTGTGGAAAGGAGTAATCCGATTTGGCAAGAAGGGAAAATTGAGTCCAAGGTATGTACGACCTTATGAAATTCTTGAAAAGGTTGGACCATTGGCATATATGTTGACTTTACCTTCAGAGATGACTCAAATTCATGATATATTTCATGTCACTATGCTTAGAAGATACAGATCAGACCTAACACATATACTTAAAGATCAAGCCATCCAGATTACAGATGATATGAGCTATATAGAAGAACCTGTAGAGATCATAGGATACAAGACAAAATAGCTGAGAAATAGGGAAATTCCTTTAGTCAAAGTGATATAGAGAAACCGCTTGCAAGATGAGGCAACATGGGAAACATAAGAGAATATGAAAAGATAGTATCCACACTTGTTTCCAGGTATCAAATTTCGAGGATGAAATTTTTAAAAAGGAGGGGAGAATTGTAACGCCCTTAACTTTCACACATGCATTATTACACGCATTTTATTTGGACATATTCATTCTTTATATATGTCATTCACATGAGGCACATGCATACAATGGATTTTGGCTTGAACGCGCTTACAAGATAGAGTTGTTACGTGTCAGTTTATCGCAATAGGATCAAGTCGCATATATCAGGTCATAAATTAAATAAGGGTGATAAGGTATCAAGAATTAAATGGCATAAAATGATTAAATCAAAATAAATAGAATTTGACATAGTTAAATTAGTTAAATTAGACAATTTGACTAGATAGTATTTTTGGCATTTAACTAGGTACACATAAAAATGTAGAGAAAATAATAATAATAATGAATAAATAAATTAAATGACATAAATTAAAATTAAAAAAAATAACAAAAAAGAAAAGGAAGAAAGGACAAAGAAGGGCAGTTTTTGGCTTATCCATTGCTGCCTATTTTGTTTGTTTTACACATTCTGAACAACCATTTTTCCCCGGCTCGTTTCTTCTTCTTCTTCCCCATAAGAGCCTTCTTTTCCCTATTATTTTACTTAAGTTTTACAGCAAATTCAACCCTTTCAAGTTTGTTCTTGGTAAGTAATCATCTCTTTTTGTTTAAGTGTCCATTATGATTGCATAGGGTCTGTCACAAGCAGCATTTTGGAACTCAATTTTGATGTCCATAGAGACTGATTCCACAAAGGTGTCAAGCATAACACTTGTAGCTATATGTTTAGGTTTATGGATATATAAATATATTTGCAAGATTTAGTGTCTATGAAAAGATATTGGCTTATGATTGAGACTGGTTCGTCTGTGGAATCCTAACTAAATCACCTGCATTTTTAATTCTTTTTTTATATGATAAATTCTGTAATTGAGGAAAATCAAAACACATTTATGTTAGTGATCTGTATATGAAATTTCAGGACTAGATTATAGGTAGATGTTGAGTTATGGTCAAGAGAGTCATATCTGTTCCATATTTGAGCTGTCTGCTTAGTGTCTTACACAGGTCCAGTCGGTTGTTTGCCCATTATGAGCTCTTGATAGACATAATCTGTAAATAGTCAAAACATGAAAGTTATAGATATATGTCTTAGCTAAATTTCGCACAAATTTCACCTCAGTATGTTATGTATGTTATGAGTATGCCCTTTAGAAGTTATAATGGTCAAGATGCCAACCCTATTCTTGACTAGTCACAAGTACTCTACTATATGATGACTTTAGAGGTAGAATGGATGAAAGTTTTCAACATGAAAAATATTCCATTTTAACATATATATGTTCATGCAAAGTTTCATACAAATATAACTTACACTTAAGTTATGAAGAAGAAAATTTGGTATCCAAAAATTGCTTAAGAAAAGAAATAGGGCAGAAAATAGAACATTTGCATCACCTGCTATTTTGATTCTTCTTATATGATAAATTTTGTAATTGAGGAAAATACAAAAGTTGTAGTCCATTATATTAGCAATCTGTATACGAAATTTTAGGACCAGATTATGGGCGGATGTTGAGTTATGGTTAAAAGAGTCATGTCTCATATTTGAGCTATTTGCTTAGTATTTTGTGCAGGTCCAGTCATTTATTTGCCCATTATGAGCTTTTGGTAGACATAATCTGTAAATAGTCAAAACATGAAAGCTATAGGTATTTATCTTAGCTAAAGTTTGGCATAAATTCCACCTTAGTATGTTATGTATGTTGTGAGTACGACCTTTAGAAGTCATACTGGTCTGGATGCCAACCCTGTTCTTGACTAGTCACAAGTACTCTACCATATGAGGACTTTAGAGGCAAGATGGATGAAAGTTTTCAACATTAAAAATGTTCCATTTTAACAAAACTATGTTCATGCAAAGTTTCATACAAATATAACTTACACGTTGTAAGTTATGAAGAAGAAAATTTGGTGTCTCAAAACTGCCTAAGGAAAGAAACAGGGCAGAAAATAGAACATGCATATAATTTGCATCAAAAATCACACAAATGTCTAATTGTTTTGAAATTTAGATATGTTGTAGTCCTACATGTTATCTTTTTTAAAAATATGAATCATACAAATTGGACTAGTATCGAAAAAGTTATAAGCTACTGAATACATAAAGGTCACACTACCATAATACCAAACCCTAGTTAGTGGTCCATATTATGCATATTTAAATGCTTAAGTTTTACTAAGTTTATTTAGTTACCAATTGACCAAGTATACATTCAATTAGGCATATAACTTATTGGAGACCCCTAAGGAAGTGAAAGACAATAAGTTAGAGGCTAAATATCAAAAGAAAAGGTGAGTTTAATTATCAAACGATTTCTTTCGTACGTGTGATTATTACGTGCTACGTGTAATGTGATTTGATTTGCTTTATTTGGATTACATAATTGCTAGGATATGACCAATGAGACTGTGTTGAATGTAAAGTATATGTTGTATTACATGTATAGGTTTTCTTTGTACAAGCAAATATTGACTGAAATATATAATGGTTGGTATAAAAGCAATGATTGCTGCAAATGCATATGCATATAGACTTAAAAGGCGTTATGACTAGCTAAATGACATTGTAAAGCAAAAGAAGAGGCCTATGGCCCAAAAAAATGTTCAAAAGCAAAGGAAAAGGCCTATGGCCTAACAAATGTACAATTGTTACAAATAATCAGGCTAGCTAGCTAGTAAATGCAAATGTTTACATAGAAACCCAAGACAATGTCTGTTTAGCCTAGTCATAATAAAAAGAAAATGACATAAGTATAAGCAAGTGAAATGTTGATATGATTTAATATTATTTATATTCATACGATATTGATAAATAGAATGACATGTAAAATTCATATGAATGGAAATTATTACTCGTGATTCTGAATTGCTAGGTACTTTAGAAAACTTTTGATGGTTATTCTCACTGAGTCGCAACTCACCAAATTGAATCATTTTTCAGGCAAAGAAGAGTAATTGGCTTATTTTAGAGGTGCATACCACATAAGAGATATGAATCACAAGTCACCGGCTAAGCCTCACCAATCTCTCTCCTTATATTTCACATATGTATAGGGACATGTCTTTTATATTTTGGACTATATGTCTACATATATATAATATAGTGAATACGCATTGATGTGATATATACATATTATGTATACAGTCAAGCTGTTATACTTTGTTGAATTGTTAAATGCTATAAAGTGGTACTATAATATGATTCAAAAAAATATATATATCCCTTATTATAAATAAGATCCTGTCTTATTACTGTACAATATATGATGATACACGATAACATAATATAAGTGATATCCATAGGTATAAGGTATTATAAATGATCCTAACAAGAGGCCATGAGCATACTCTCCTTCTATCAGGAGTGCTGAATCCTATGTTGGCTACCCAATTACCTTCAAATACCTCAACCTCTATGAGGAAACAAGAAATGGAGTCAAAGCACAAAATCAGTATCCAAGATATCCTTGAGTACCTCAAGTCTAAGGATATATGCACCATTGCTATGATGAGACTATCATTGACATTTAAATAGATAATCCATATGATTGTCTCATAGCAGGTCATCTAATATACTTGACTACTCTTAGCAAGCATCCACATGTTAATTTTGAACCTTTCATGCTCATAGCTTATGAGATTTACCGCTTGATCCAGTCATGGAGTATAACATGTGCTAGTCTATCTGGATTAACAATGTCCCGTCTTATTGATCCTATGACTAGGGATAATTTAGATACTAATATAAAATCATATGATAGGAATGTCATTATCATGATCCCATCATGACTTCCTTCTTGCTATATTTCATATCATGGACTTTCATTAATTAGTTTAAGATCTATATCAATTCATATGCAAATGAATACTATATAATGAAAGAATGCCTTTATTAATGTGTACACTAAGTTCCTGAGGCGATTGCCTTTTGGGCACATCTCTAACAATCTCCCACTTGCACTAAAACCAATAACTATTGTACATTACACCACATGTGAAGATATGACTATCATATTTCTTTTGGGGTTTTGGTCTAGTGACTTAATCATATATTTTTTTATCAGTGGGAACTCATTCTCTCATTACATTACATCTACCATTGATTTCTCTAATCAATTGATAAGATTGAGTGCATGTTTGAACCTTTTGATGAGACCATGGTTCTTTTGCACATATAGTGGCTCTATTGTTGTTCTAATCATATTGGATTTACAATACTAGGAATCACTTCTGACATTGTGATGAATTCCCTTATCCAAACCGCTTCCTCAGGTGCCTTAGAAGCTGTAATGTACTTTCAGTTGCGGAATCTATAGCTGTCACTTGTTTGGAACTCTTCCAATTGATTGCATAACCATTTAATGTGAATACATAGCATGACTAGGATTTTGAAATATCCTTGTCGAATTGGATGTTGGCATCCATAATCCTGCTTACCTTAAGCTTACTATCTCCTTAAACTAAGAATACATCCTTATCCTTCTCAAGTATTTAAGGATGTCCTTGACAGTCATCCGTAAACTCTTGATGGGATCATATTGATATCCACTCATGATGCTTATAGCATGATATCCATTGGGCCCAGTACACAACATAGTACATAATGAATTCAATATTCCAAGTTTATGGAATCTCATCCATGCTAGTCTATTTATCTTATGTCTTTGGACATAAAGACTTAGAGAGGATAATCTTATCGATCATAGGAATAGATCATCTCATAGACTACGTCATGCTAACCACTTTAGCATCTTAGCTATATAGACTAAGAAAGAATGAGTAACCTCTTAGATCTATCTCCATAGATCTTAATCCCCTTTTGGCAGGTTACTTTTAAAATCCTTCTTGGAGAATTATTTTAGAGTAACAAATTGACTAACTTAGAAATGAGAGATCATTTCCTACTAATAGTTTGTCTTCCACATACTTCACTAGGAACAAAATGGCACTTCCACTAATGTTCTTGAAAACACATGAATCATCCATATACTATGAGAAAACAAATTCTTTGATTATCTTATCAATTTAGTGTTTCAACTTCTGAATGTTTGCACTAATCCATCAAATAGGTTTTGTAATTTGTATCCTGTTTTACCATCATCAGATATGAATCTCTTAGGTTATGTTATGTACATATCTTAAGTATGATTTCCATAATGAAACCTATCTTCATATCCATTTGCAAAATCTCATCATAATGAGTAGTAATATCTAGGAGTAACATGATGGATTTAAGTATAGTATATGGAATAAAAAGTCTTGTCAAAGCCAACCTTTGTGTTTAACGATATCTTTTAATTACCAACTCTAACTTTATAGGCAACTGCATTACTTTCCATATCGGTCTTCTTCTTAAAGATCCACTTGCACCTAATGGGGTTTTGTTCCATTAGGTGGGTTAACCAAAGTCCATACTTGGTTTATAGTTATGGAATCCGTATCGACTTATGGCCATTAGTCATATTCTGAACTCTTCAGAGTCTCTTCATAAGTAGTAGGCTCATCATCCTATATGAGCAATACGACCTTTTGTTCACTTATAAGAGATCGATTTCTCTTGGGAACAACCCGTATCCTACTTTACTTATGAAGCTCTTGTATTTCATAAGGTCTTACTGTTACTTCATCTATATGAATAACATATTTGGGCTAATTTGTGTCTGCTTGAATATATATTTGAACTTTATCGAGTTCATTCTAGCTCCCATTATCTTATTGTAGAAAAAACTCTTTTCTTGGAAGATAGCATTATTTGAAAGAAACACCTTTTGCTTCAAACAGTGGTAAAACTGATAACCAAATGACTCTCATTAGTTATCCCACATATAGACATTGGGTTAGATTGAGCTTTTAATTAATCCAATATTATCTACTTCTCTTAAGCAGGATAATCCTAAACTTTGATTTATGAAAGAATAGGTTTTATGCTATTTCATATTTTACATGGAACAACATCAACTGATTGATAAGGTATTTATTTATCACATAAACATAATCCCATGTGCATAACTATAAAAGGAACTTTAAGGAATTTTAAAAGCTTATTATGTACCTCACCATGTCTAATAAGGTTCGACTACTCCTTTTAGCCACATCATTATGCTATGGCATATAAGATATGACCCATTTAGATAAAATCTTATTATCTCTTATATGATAATGAAACATTTAGCTTAAATATTATTTCACTTTGATCTAATCTAAGTGTCTTAATACTTTTACTGAATTGTTCTTCAACTTCATTTTTGAATTCTTTGAACATTTCAAAGGTTTCAAATTTGTCTCTCACCATATACAAATACCCGAATTATGAGTGATCATAATTAAGATAATGAGGTACACAAAACCATTTATGGCATGCATGAACATTGGTCCACATGCATCTATATGTACAAGGTCCATTAATCCTTTTACATGTTCATCCTTTTTCACTAAAAAGTAATTTTGTTAACTTACTTAGCAAATGAGATTCACATGTGTCACATAATTCACAATCAAATGACCTCAACTTATCATGTGATTTTCTTTTATATGCCCAAGTTGACAATGCCATAATTTATGGTTTTAGGTCATCAACCCTTTAAATTTAATATTGAGGATAGAATAAAGCATTCCAAAATCACAAACTCTATTGCATAATGTTTTAGTTTCATAAGGAATATCATTTAACCACACAAAACAACAATTGTTCTTAATAGTCAAATGAAGAACTTTTGTTTAATTATTAAACAACATTATATTCTTTATTCATAAACTAAAACAAAATTGCAATTATTTAAACCTTTAAACAAGCTTACTAGAAAATGTTGAAACTTAAGCCTTTATAGTTATTGCAGCAACTATGTGCACAGTTTCGACTCTCCTTACTTAAGCTCTCTATTATTTCTTTGGTCTTGTATATCTTGTATATGTATGACCTAGATGCAGTATCTAATACCCATGTATTATTATAAGAAACAATGTTATCCTCTTTATCAAATTTACTTAAAGTAGAAAGTGTATCTGTATGCCTTCTCTTCTGCTTCTTGAAAAACTCAAAATAATCAATTTTTATTCCATTTCCATTTTTCAACTCTTGCTGTAATAGAAGTACCTTTTAAGATGCCTTTCTAATTTTTCTGTCTATAATGCATATTACATCTTAGATCTCCGTTTTATCATCTTGGAGTGGTAGAGCAATTTAGATATCTTATATCACTTAGCATGAGCTTGCTCACTGGCCATTTATCTAAGATGATACATCATGGTTTTGCATCCATTTCCATGCTGCTTTTGAAGTTGGAACAACTTAGGACCAATCCATTATTATCTAAGCACTTCTTGTATGCAAATTTTTTATAATAGTTTGCATCTCAAGCATTAAGGGAAGGAAAATAGCTATTTTGAGACTTTGGTAACCTTTTGGATTTGAGAACCATTCTCAGTTTTATGACAATCAAGGAAGCTTAGATTAGTCAAAATGTATGACTCATGATTATGCTTTGATTGACATTGAATGATAAGATTCTGACAACTTAGATGTAAAGATCGAGATTATATAAGTGTGTACATGAATGAATGTATGATATTAGGTCTTTAATAAAATGCATTATGACTCCCACTATTTTATTGTGAGTCCATAGCCCTCACTATGAACCTCAGAGAACCTATACGGAAGTTCTCCTAGCGGGTCGATATCCAATTTGCTAAGAACGACCTTGAGGCAACTTAACAAACCATCCTTAGTTTAGTTGTAGGTATCTGATTCATACCAATTGCATTTCCATGCAACTATCAAATCTTGTGCTACCAACTAATTGATGTGTGCACACATTGGGCTATCAGCTTTTGATATGTGCATATCTCATGTACACTTACCTAACTTCGCCTCCAATACTCATTGACCTCAGCGTAAATCCAACAAATCAATGATATTGGTTAAGTCCAACCTATTAATCATGAAATCTAATTTCAATGGTTCAAATATATTCTTATAAAGTGAGTTTGAGGCAACTCAACAACTCTAACTTTAGAAGAACTCTGATTCTCCCTACATTAATGGAAGGCGTAAGACATAATTGTTTATTTAGTGAGAGATTTTGTTAATTTAGTCTCATCATGTTATTATTGCATGCTTTTATATATCATACATTCATTACATGGATATATAAAGATAGTTACATTAACTATATGGCATGATTATGGACATACTAAAGTCAATCTCTTGAGCCAAAGAGAGATTGACTTAGTCTTACCTAGGTATATGCATGAATTACAATCGAAAAATAGAAATCAAATTCCTACTTCTAAGTTTTCTTGTTTATGGCACAATTTCCCTTGCGTTTTACTTCTTTGCATCTCCATTTTATCCTAATCCTATGTAATCTAATTACATATTTCAAAAATAGAAAACCTCAATTTACATTTGAGGGGAGTAAGATGAGAAAAGAAATACATGAGAAAGAAGAAATAGGGAGGGACATGCAGGCCTTATTTAACATAAAATAAAATCATGCATGCTCAATCACATTAGGCCTAAGTCCATAATCATCCATCATGCATTTCCATACACCTCTAACATTCATTCTCTATTGTATAAAATTAAAATAAAACAGATAGAGATAATTTTGGATTGCAAATTTAATAGTCGATTCAACACTCGAACCGAAACTGCCTATTATTATTGTTTCGGTCAATTTAATTTTGTATGTCATTTTAATGTGGAATTTAATAATTAATCAAATTAAATTAAATTCCATATTTTCATAATTGATTCGAAATTAAATTCACCTTAAAATCAAATT
>CATIWF010116922.1:0-15236 GCA_949630135.1 Balakata baccata
TAGTTACGACTCACAACTCAAAAACCTAACATTAACAATGAATGCAAATATACAACTTTGACTAGCAGTTGATAGACCTCTCGCCGTTAAGATGAAGCCACGTTTCATTTTCACCCAATAGTATATAGTATAAACAGAATTAGAAAATTAACGCCAACAGCCTAATTGCTTTCGCGATCAAGAATACGCAAAATAATTATTAGGAGAGAGAAATCGAATTAAGTTTCTGATATATGAAATCGATATCATCTTTTTCATGTTTCAAAGCCGCAATTAGCTATGAAAAGCGTCTCCTCGGCGCCAGGTGATTATGTTTACTTCAAGTCTCAAGTTCCTCTCCACAAGATCCCTGTAAGTTTCTGTCTTTTCTTTTTTCTTTGTCAATTTTGAATGTGAATTTGATCGTGGTTTTTCACCTGTATTTTGTTGCTGGGTTGTAATTCTCTCTGAATTATCTGCATTGGGTTTCGATGGTTTCTCACAATTTCGATTTTTTACTGAATTGATCCACCGTGCTTAATTCTAGCTTGATCGTGGGTTTTCGTTGTCAATTTACTTTGGTTACTGGGTATGCTTCTGGTATAGTTATCGAGTAGCATTAAATCAATGAAAAACTTAGACTTCTATACATGCATGTTATCTTCATGATTGGCTCAAATATGTGATTATTTGAGGTATTACAGATTGATTTTGATTTTATATTTTAGTTGATAACCGTTTCTTCTATTGAGTTTCCATATGCGATACGGAATCTGTACTTTTCTATTTGGCTTGCGACTTGTAACCTTAGAGACTCTGTTCAGTGTCATTTATCTGGCTGCAAATTGAGGAAGAATTTGATTTTGGTTTTCTGATTGAATATTTTGTAATGCATCCGAACTTGTATGTCACCACTTCTTATTTACGCTGTTCTGCTTTCATTATAGATTGGCACGAAGCAGTGGCGCTATTATGATTTCGGGCCAAAGGTGGTTCCACCACTTATTTGCCTTCCTGGAATAGCAGGGACTGCAGATGTTTATTACAAACAAATCATGTCATTGTCCATGAAGGTAATTTCTTGGTTACTGGAGTTAGCTGAAATAAATGGACATTTCTTTTCTTCATTTTCATTTTTTGCTTTCTTTTGTTTGGTAATTTGTTGAGAATTCAGCTATTAGCTCCCTTTTTTTACAGTACTGACTATAATAGTCAATTGTTTTTAGGCTTGCTGATGCATTCCTTCTAGTCATTTCGATTATATTATTCTGGTGTAACCTCACTTTTTAATTATTAGTTTTTGTTTTTATTGCAACTTTTCAGGGTTACCGAGTGATTTCAATTGATATTCCACGTGTATGGAATCATCATGAGTGGATCCAAGCATTCGAAAAATTTCTGGATTATATTGATGTTCATCATGTAAGACCTTTATTAGCATATTGTCCTATATCTTTACTAATGTGTTATTTGATATTATCACATTGAATTTGTAATGGAGTTGTAATGTGTCAAATGCTTGTTTGTCTTGATGCGCCTTTTTTCACTTTTTAATTTCAATTTGTTTATCTGTTATAGAAGCTCTCCTTGGTTCTTTATATGCTGGTGTTTTCTAGATATTGCCAAGATCAATCCCTTTAAAGTCAGCATTTCTTTCTTTCTATTTTTTCTTGCTGGTTCAGTGGTTTATTGCATTAATAGTCTTTCAACCATATATAAGCTGTTAAGCTAGTAAGATTTCGTATGTGAGAAATCAATTATGATGAGAATCATGAAAGAGCAGGGCATGGTGAACCAGAGGTTTACAGGATTAGAATTGTTATGATCTTCCTAACACTACCATTTCAGTGTTTAGTTGCCTAAGTCAATATGTTTCAAAAGGATTCGCATTTTGTGTGAAACATCTAATATTATTACTTGATTTCATTTCAGAAAAAGTAGCAATCTTTTATGGACTTGTATATTCCATTAATGGGATCGATTGTAAAAGTAGAAAAATGTAAAAAGGTTTTGAATCACAGTCAAGGTCATGTTAACAGTCAAAGTGCTATAATTCTTTTTTTTTTATCGTTTTCTTTTTTTTACAAATGTACCTGTATTTAATGATCGCATTAAAGTGTAATGGTTGTGGTGCATCGTTCCAGTACTATTCTTTTGGCCTATTTTTGAACTGTTGATTGTAAATATCCTCCTGAGTGAACATAATTATAGTATAAATTTCTTAAACTGAATGTAACTTGATAAATTGTGTATTTGAATATATCAGATACAAATTTCATCCTTTTTTATGGTAGTTTTAGTCACTGATACCTAGTGGATCGATCAATATTTATTTAACAAATACATATTTATGGTACATCACTAGTTTTAGTCACTGATACTGAGTGGATTGATCAATATTTATTTAACAGATACATATTTATGGTACATCACTTGGGGGCTTCTTAGCGCAACTTTTTGCACAGCATCGTCCAAGAAGAGTGAGATCATTGATACTGTCAAACACATTTTTGGACACACGCAGTTTTGCAGCTGCAATGCCATGGGCTCCTGTGTATGTGGTGATCATAATTCTCATCTTTATTATTTCATTTGCTAGTGGAATCATCTACTGGTATTATTTGCATCACAGTCAAATTTCATTTCTTCATGTTATAGGATATCTTATGCGAAGATTTGGTCCTTTTGCACAATGACAAGGATGTTATCAAATCTTGTTTAAATAAACAACATAGCAGAAGAATACAATATATTTCAGTGGGGTAGTAACTAACCAGGGTAATTGGTGGAACTTCCGTTCTATTTTATTATCAAATCCTTAACGTGCTTCATGCTTATTCTTTGCAGAATTTGCACATTGTATGTGTTGAGTTCGTTAAGTTTTCTGTCATATGTACTCCTGCCATTCTGCATAAATGAAGGGGCTTCTCTCAGGTGGAAGATGGAGGGTAGATTTTATGAAATGATAATAGCACCAAGAATCTCAAACACATAGAACGTGTCACATTGACAAAAGGAAAAGAAAAGAAACATATTGGTGCTGAACAAGAATGCTGTGGTAGATAAGTAGCAATTCAAAGAATGATATTGGAAGGAAGCATTTCTTGTAAGATAAAGTCATAGAGATGACTCTAATTGAGGAAAGTTGAAGCAGATTTAAGATAATTTGACCATATGGAATAAAGGTGTTAAATGTGCAAGTAAGAACTTAGATAACTGCATTCTATTAGAAAAGAGAAAAAGGGGAATGAAATGGATTGAAATAATAAATAAAGATTTAATTTCTGAATGTCACAAGGAAAATATAGCTTTAGAAATATATAACTGAACTCAACTAGTTTAAGGCTTAAAGTTGGTGCAGTTGAATTGAGGATGAATGTTAGGCCAGTACAAATATATTTTCCTAATATTGCTCCACTGGTGATTTTGAATGCATGCAATAAACCATGAGGGCCATTCGGTATTGTAGACAACAGCCTACTAACTACCAATTGTCACCTGCTAACTACTATTATATGCCATTGAGAAAACCAAAATAAATAAATAAATAAAAAGAATGCAAAATGACTTGGGGGAAGAGGATTGGGTAGTTCAGTTTTTGCTCCTTCCCAAAGCATATAATGAAATCTAAATTCATAAAATTATTTGGCAACTTTATTTAATACTCTTTCTGTTCCAAAAAGATAGGCTCCCTGTGTTCACACATTTAATTGGCATAATAGATAACTAACATATCAACAAAATATGGACCAATGAAATAGAACTGTGAGTCAGAACGAGGGAGTATCATGATACTTTCTTTTTGTTACAATATCTTAGTTTCAGCTATTACTTGGTTCTGTTCTGATTTTATGCCGTAGTTTTTTTTTTTTTTTTGCCTGATATAATGTGAATACATAATCTTCACAATGATTTCCCTATTTTCCATACAGTGTTAGTTGGACCCCTTCGTTTTTGCTGAAGAGGTATGTATTAACTGGAATTCGTGATGGTCCTCATGAACCATTTATTGCAGATTCCGTGGACTTTGTTGTTTCTCAGGTAGGGTTCAGCATAATTCTGTGGTGATCCCATTATCCATTATCACTGCTTTTATGATGTCTTGAAGAAGTCCTGTTTGATGCATTTAACATCTCACAAACCATTGCATTCTATTTCCCTTTTGAACATGTACTTCTAAAATCATTGCCTCCATGTTTTATTTTTTCATTTTTTCCTTTTGGTTTCTCTGTGTCATCAGCTATCACTTGAGGTGATTAGACTTTGCCATGTGCTCAGTATTTCTGGCCTTTCATCATGCAAAACGCATGTTGTTTGGAGTTGCTCTTTATTTCTTAAAATAGGTTAGGCACCATTTCAGTGTTTAACTGCACTAAATGTTCATGACAGGTAACAAGAATATAATTATATATGATTTTTCAACTGGAACTTTGGGATAAGAAATGCAAAACGCCCTATAACATTTTTCTTTCAGTTATTTCTGAAGCTTTTTCTGGGATGTGAAAACGATAGTTTTTACTCAACTTGGTGTACTGAATTATATATTCCCTTTTATCCTGACACTTGCAGTCTTGCACTGACTTTCATTGAAGAACTAGTTGAGGTGTTACAGCTTGTTTATTCTTCTCTTTCAATGCTACTTTCTTCCTGGGTAGTGTGTATTTTTTATCCTTTCTGTGTTTTTTTTTTCTTTTGAATTTTTCAAATTAGTAGGACCTAATACTAGGGAATGAACACTTTCCATGTCCATGGGCAAACCCGTTCCTGCATACTCTCAGTTTTCATTGTCAGTTTAGTCATCCTCCTAACTGCAGCTTGAGAAAAACTTAAACATGAAAAAAAAAAAAAAAAGGCAACTAATCCCTTAACTTTGGGACTTGTGATTACTGATTCAGGTAGAAACTCTCTCAAGAGAAGACTTGGCCTCGAGGTTGACTTTGAATGTTGATGCTGCTTCAGTTGGATCTCTTCTACTTCCAGATTCATACATCACCGTAATGGATGTAAGTATCTAAAGCTTCACTCTATTTCACGCATTTGGATTATTCTTTCAACATCATGCTTCAGAGTGATGTTGTTTTGGTCTGATTAGAAAAACAAAGGCAGTTTCCATTTAAGAAAGGGAGAACCAACTGTTTGATTATTCATTCAAACAAGAAGACAAAATTCCATCTCACAATATGTCTGAATTTGGTTTTATTGCCTTATTTTGATTACTACTTGCAATGCTACAAGACACGTGAAAACAAAGTTGCTCATAACTCTATTATTCTTATGGCATGGATATTGCTTCTTCCTTGAAGACAAACGATTATTGTGCAATTCCTCAACAACTCAAAGATCAATTGAGTGAAAGATATCCTGAAGCAAGACGGGCTTACCTGAAGACTGGAGGTGACTTCCCATTTCTCTCTCGCCCAGATGAAGTCAACTTGCATCTTCAGGTTCATTGAAATCGCATTCACTTGTATATAGTGTTTGATCTCTGCCTGCCTGTGTATGCTGTCTCATTGAGTGGATATCTGTAACATGCAGTTACACCTGCGGCGAGTTGGGGTTGAAGCTCGACCAGACTTGGTCCGCGGCATCCCAAAGGATGGCATGGGTGGGAGTTACAGCAAAAAGGAGGACAAAAATGAAGATCCAGAGGACCAATCCGAAGATGGAGGAAGCTCCAAAAGCCCATCTGGTGAAAATCAGTTGACTCCTGCTTCAGAAGGTTCAGAATCACATACTCAAGATAAGCAACTCCTCAGTAGTGCAAAATGGGGAGATACGCGGCGTGAATTATCATGGGAACAACAAATTGTTAGTACTGCAATCCTTTTGCAGTCTACTTGGGAGAGTTTTCATCCAATTTTACTATCTTCTTATTTGGAATGGTTATTCCTTTTGACCAAATTGTTAGAAACTGGAGTATCCGGTGTAAAATAGTCACACTAGCAAAAGACTTCACTTGGTTGTGCTAGGTTTCCACAAGGATTAGTTGCTAGTTCATTGTCCCGAAAATTGCTGATGCTGTCCGAGAACCATTTTTTCTGTAACTTTGTTGTAAATGTGTACATTTTACTTTCAAATTTTTGTCAAGTTTCAAATGGTGGGGTGAATTGTGCATCTGGTTATGTTTTTTGTGAATTTGGTCGGAAAGCAGAAACGTGTATATTCAATTACTTAGGCTGAAATCCCCTGCCCGATTAGTACGCAATTGCAGAAATCTCCTGCCTATCAGATGTTGAAGTAGCTTTCCAGAATTCGAACTAGAGAAGAATCAGATTGTTTAGCCACTGCTCATTTAAAACTAGCCATCTTTACGAACTGAAAAAAAAAAACACATGCTTTTCACCAGATAAACGAAATTCCATTCCAGCTATTCTTTCTTCTCATTAAAGAGAGGGGATACAGAGGCTTCCAGCAAGCTCTAATAAGAGATGTAAAGAGTTTGGGATAAGTGCACAAATAATATCAAACCTTTATCAATTTGCTACAATTTGGTGCTAAATTTTTTAATGGTTACAATTTTGTATCAAAACTTTTAGAAATATTACAATTTAATATTCAAGTCAAAATTCCAGTAAAATAAAATAATATATTAATCATATAGCGTGCCACATCAGCCAATCAATATTATTAGCTGATAACATATCACGTCATCTTTTTTTACTAAAATTTTAATTTAAATACCAAATTGCAACATTTATTAAAAATTTGATATTAAATTGTAACAAGGTGATAAAATTTAGTACCGTTTGTTCAATCATGCTGTCACAACTTAACCAGTCCTGAAACTTTGACGCTATACTGTCAAAAAATTTCCTCGGTAAAGATTAGAAAAAGAATCAGAAGCAACTCAGACCTTGAGAGGCCCCTCAAGGGATAACATCACAGACACCGTTGTAATTGAAGACCGGACAGAGGAGTATAAATACAAAAGTTTCAGGGGGTTTGCAGACCCCTTGATTCTGTGGAACATGAACAGGTCATTTATAAATCATATAATCAAAATTTTATAGCTCCATAACAGAAAAGTGATTAACACACACCAGCAATTGGATAACAAAGTTTCAAGAATAAAAAATGTTCTTTTAATAACTGAAACAAAACATTGTTCTATGCCTATCCCTAAAGCTTGGTCAATGAAGTCCGCTTTTGCTTTAAAATAACTCAATCTGACAAGCCAGACCAGCAGACGGTTGATCCTTTTAGTCCACCAAGCAGGTAACACACGCACCTTAAGCAACCAAAGTGCTTGCTGTAGTTGACTCACTGCATATATCAATACAAGGAAGGAAATTATAAAAGACATGGAAATCAATAGTAGTATATATAAGCAACGCATCATGGGTACATAGGGCACAATTGCACACAGTTACCAATGCAAAGCCAAAAATCAAAAGACCTTGGACGACTATTCACACAGACGTGCAATGAAAAATTGAGGTAGAAGAAGATGAAAAGGAGACAAATAGCAGACACTACAGGATTGAGACTAATAACATGTAGAGCACACCAGCATATAGCAGGAGCAGATATACAGTGCCAGAATAATGAAACCAATCACCCTGAGCATGAACACATGGGGCATCCCGGTTTAGTGCAAGACTAAAGTGAAAAGGTTGTGTTTCTCTCCTACTATTTCTCTCCAAGTTTATGAATAGAATAAGAGAACATAAACAAACCTAATAACTCAATTACACAAAATTCAGTGCCCATGAATTGTTTCCAACAAGTAGACTTAGCTTCCTGGAAATGTAGCTTGTAGGAAATCAATTTAAGCAGCTATGAGCGGACGTGTCAGGGGGTAAAAGGTGAACTGTATCCAAATCTAAGATCTACTGGGGGAAAGAGGATCATGATAGAAGTACAACAAAGCCTTCATAAAAGGCCTAACACAAACACTGAAAACAATTGCACACCAGAATCTGTAATTTATGGTCTCACTACTGTTTCAACTAATCCAACCTTGCCTCAAAGCTCTAAACTCTACTTAAACATACAAATCAATCACCAATCTAGAAACTTCATGCAATAATTTAAAAAGACAAGACAACTCAAGTATGACAGACAGAATAAACTACGAATGCCTGGGAAAACGTACTATTTCCACACAGGAGGGAGCTTCTTAGTCTTCTTGTAGTAGCGAGCAAGCCTATGAATCCTACTCTCCACCAGAATCAACCTAAATTTGGAATCTTTATCCTTTCTGTTCCTCTCCAAATGCTTGCGGATGGCAACAGCTTTCTTAATCAGATGGTACAGATCTTCTGGAATCTCCGGCGCCAGTCCTAGTGAACGCACAAAAACCCCAAGTGTAAAACAGGAACAAGGCAAAAAGCAATGTACAATCGAAAATCAAAGGCATTTTAAAATACCATGAGCTTTGAGAATGCGAAGGATCTTGCTGCCAGTTACGCTCTTGACTTGAGCAATACCATGAGAGTCACGGAGGATGACGCCGATCTGAGAAGGCGTGAGGCCCTTCTTTGCAAACTTGCAGATGTTTTCCTCAACCTAAATTAAAGAAGGTACGCATTAAACCAATTGTTTGGTAGCTGAGAAAGGCAAAGAAAAATAAATGAACTTGAAGGAAGTTTACGTCTTGAGAGGAGATTTTGAGCCAGCTGGGAGGAGTGCGTTTGTAAGGAAGAGCAGAAGCGGAGATACCCTTGCTGTAAACAAGAAAACGAAAGAGAAAATTGTTAGTTTAATAAGGTGAGGAATCACAGTATGAGGAAGAAGATGAAAGGCCAACTGACCCACGACTGTGCATGCGACCCATGGTGGATGGTGAAGAGTTGGCTCCTCCTGCTCCTGATCTTCGGTGTTTTAGCGCAACTCAGACGATTTCGGTGTTTCAGCGCAACTCAGACGATGAACGCAGCGAAAGAAACCCTAACTGATTGGAGGGTTTTTATATACTTTAGCGGAATAATGAGCTCGGTTCAATCACAATCACAAGGGCCGGTCCAAATCCAATTCACGATAATATATTTTAGAGAAATTTTAGCCGGTTATCAATTTTTAACTTTTCTTTTCTTGATTTTCTTTTTATCAAAATCAATTTTTTGTGCCCAATTTTTTTTTATAAAATTTCATCATTTACCGAAATTTTTATATTTTTTTTAATTTTATTTTTAATTTTCTTTTTTTTTATTTGTATTGAAAATTATTTCATTTGTACTAATTTTTTTTATTTTCATTTTTAGAGAAAAAAAGAGCAGTTGTAAACTGTAATTTTCGAAAAAAATTTGTTCAAAGGCAGCGATAAAGAAGAAATTTACTCGATTTACTTAGAAATAATAAATGAAGGAGATTTGTATATGGCATTTCCATTTTGCAGGAATATTTATCATTATCGTTACATTCGACCATAGCTTATTAAACATACTCATTGCCCACTATATTGTCTTTATGTTTGGGATCATTAAAAATTTAGGTTACTGTATATATTTGTTTATTAATCATTAATTATCTTTTATCTTTTAAAAATATATCTAAGGTATGCTCAAATTATACTATACTTTATAATTTTTGTTCACAACTATTTTAAGATGAAAATATTCTTAAGATATATCCAAAATATGACCAAGGTATACCGTATTTTATAAACTGTTGTCCTAAGTATTTTATGTTGAAGGTATCCCAAAGATATATCAAAGGTGTACTGAACTTTATAGATTGTTATCCTAAGTATTTTATGCTGAAGGTATCTCCAAGATATACCTAAGGTATACTGGACTTTATAGCCTTTGTTCACAATTATTTTAGGCTGAAGGTATTCCCAAGATATATCAAATGTATGTCCAAGGTATACTGGACTTTATAACTTTTATTCACAACAATTTTAGGCTAAATGTATCCCAAGATATACCTAAGGTATACCAGACTTTATAGTTTTTGTTTACAATTGTTAGGCCAAAAGTATTCTCAATATATGCCCAAAATATATCGGACTTTATAGTCTTTGTTTACAGCTGTTTTAGGCCAAAGATATTTCCGAAATATTTCCAAAATATTTTCTCAAGGTATACAAGAGGGTGCATGTGTAATTGTAGAAAGTAATTTTTGGTAAAATTGAAAAAAATATTGAGAGCATGTAAAGTTGTAATTATTTCTTTTTTTTATTTATGAAAAATTCCTTTTTTTCTTCAATTGTTATTTGCTATTTGTTTTTTTCTCTCTCTCTTGTCCTATTTACGATATCGCAATAACAATAATATTTCTAGTGTATATTGATATGGAAAAAGCTATTACAACTACAATGACAAGGTGTCTGGCTGTTGAAACTATATTCGACGACAATAACATCAATGTTAGTAGTAATTAGGTTGCAAAATATATAAAATTTGATGAATTTACAATAATATTGTTGTAATTATATATATATATATACATATATATATATATATTGTTGAATTAAATCTAATGCTTAATGTGAATTTAAATTGGTTGTGTTAGTTTGAAAGTTTTTTAATGATTTTTAATTTTGGATTAAATTCTATTCACTTCTTCTTTGTTCTTCCATTTTTTTTTTTTGCGAAAATCACTTACATATTTTCGAGGTATACCGAGATATTTCCATAAAATTTCCAAATATATGCCGAAAGTATTTCCAAGGTACTCCAAGGGATTTTATTTCAAGGAATTCTTAAGAAATTACTAAAGTATACTTAATGTATACTCAAGGTATGAACAAGAAATTTCCGAGAAAGAATGAATATATTCTCAAAATATTTCAAAGTTATACTCTAAGGCTATACAATGAACTATATGAATATTTTTTAATGATCGACAGGGAATAATACAAGACAAATAAACATCTTAAATGATTTATTAATTATTCATTTATTTTTCTTCTTCTCTTTGTTTTTGTATTTGGTTAAAAATGAATCAATGTATTCTCGAGATATATTTAAAGAATTTATATGGTATACTCTAGGTATTCTAAAAGATATTTTCAATACTCAACAATGAATTGAATGTTATTAGTTTGAGAATTTGTTATATTTTTGAATTTTGATTTAAATATATTATTATTCTTCTTCTTTAATGATTGAATTATTTTTCTTCTTCATGTTTTTTTGGTAAAATTTGAAACAAAGTTTGTCCAAAATATATCGAAAGTATTTTAGAGATATGTCATATGAGCAATCAATCAATATTCAACAATAAATTAAATATTGTTAGTTGATAATTTGTGAAGCTTTTGGACTTGGATTCAACTATATTCTTCTTTAATAATTCAATTATTATTCTTATTTTATTCTTTTTTAGTAAAAATTAAATTAATGTATGCCCAAAGTATACTGAGGGTATTTGAGAGATTTATCATTTGAGCATATTTGGAGGTGCCTTTGAAAAACAAATACTATTGAAATTATTTTCGAGCATTTTAGGTAAAATTAAAAAAAAAACTTTAATCGATAGTAATTTTATAAATATTTTCACGTTTTTTCCATTTTTATAAAATATCCAACATTTTATTAATTTAATTAATAGGCAAAATGCATGTTTTAGCATTTTAGCACTTAAACTATAGTATTTTTTACTAAATTTTGTCATTTTTATTGTGCTACATTCATTTTCCAAATAATTTTATTAAACTTTAAATTAATTTTTTTCAACTATTAAGAGTTAAAACGTTCTATATCTAAAGCTTTAACTTAAAATATAAAGTCAAAACTTAAAAGAGAAAAAATTATTACTATTATTTAAATCATTTCACTTAATTGAAGTATTAAATTATAAATTATTATTTTAGCTTATCCAAGCACTTTAATTATTTTAAAACATATTAAATGGCGAACTTCATACATAATTCTTATATTTTGATCCTTATAATAAATTTAATTTGTAATAAACTCAACTTATTATAAATATATCAAAAAATTCCATTGCTAAATAACTAGTAAAATTTAGAAAGATAGCTGAAACGTCTTCTCTTCTTCTTTTACCTCAGTAGACTCTGGCGACCCACTCACAAC
Source organism: Balakata baccata (assembly GCA_949630135.1). Taxonomy (NCBI): domain Eukaryota; kingdom Viridiplantae; phylum Streptophyta; class Magnoliopsida; order Malpighiales; family Euphorbiaceae; genus Balakata; species Balakata baccata. Next base: position 11,961 of record CATIWF010116922.1, read on the forward strand.
CTCGCAGCCACTATACCTGGCTCTCCATTATGGAATTGCAGTCGCAAACCACCTCCCTCCGCCCACAGTGATACTCTTTCCTCACTATAAGCCACTAACGACCCCTCAAATTGCAAAACATGTCTCAGGGCTCCTCTTATTAGTATCTAGACGTGTGCAATATCGCACCAAAATAGAAAATTAAATCGATCATATTTGATTCGGTTTAATCTTAATTTTTGAAGAGAGTTTTCTTCCAAAATAACCAACTTATATTAACAAGGACAAACCTCCTTCAACCTAAATTACTAACTCATAAGTTCTAAAAGAATGCATCATAAACAGAAATACATTGTATGTTTAGACCTTATTTCATCTTTATGAATTTCAGATAACATGGTCACGGAATGAAAAAGATCATTATGCATGGAATAAGTCAACTTTTCCTTCTTCAAAAGCAACAATAATGCGATGATACACAACTTAATAAGAGACAGAATCATTGAAAACCAACATGCCCCACCAAAATCTAAGGAAAATATCCTTACAAGAATGCATTTTAACTTGATAATCAAAGTTCAGTTAATGATTCCCACGTGAGAACAATCCACAATGACAAGGAATGGCTGTGCGCTAAATTAAATGTAGTCACCATAGTCAATCTCTAAACGTAGGAAGGGACAATTTGAAAATAATCTTTTAAAACCACATTAAATGTAGGAAGTTGGTGTGCATGTTTTAGAATTTATGACGACAAAAGATAATGCCCAGCCTTAAATTATACGGAAACATGAAAAAAACAACCATAAACTAGAGAAATCTGCTAAGACTTTGGGCTTCTGAAATCCAAAACCATTCAATGCAGGGCATACAAATCTAACTAGGGACGGGCATTGAACATAGGAAGGGAGCCTTAAATTATATCAACACATGAAAAAAGCAGCCATAAACTAGAGAAATGTGCTAAGACTTGGGCTCCAAAACTCCAAAACTGTTCAACGCAGAGCATACAAAGCTAAGTAGGAACCCACGTTGAACATAGGAAGGGACAGAAGCATACATAGTTTTAAAATAAAAAAAAAGAATGAAAGATCATATCCAGCATTATATTATATCAAAACATGAAAAAGCAACTATAAACTAGAGAAAACTGTTAAAGAATTGGGCTTCAGAAATCCAAAGTTGATCAATGTAGTGCAATCCAAGTAGGAAACAAGGTTCTCCCACCTTGAGGCTTGAACTAGCATGCTAAATAAAAAGTATTCGTTGTACAATTATTTTAACAAAGCATGCTGGATTGAATTTGTATAGCGTCTAAATAAAAAGTTCAATTCACAAAAGATACAATCCCGCAGCCATTCTCAATTGCAAGGTTTAATTATCAAGAGGAACAACTGAATTTGGAGCTCAACTAAAATCAGTAACAAATAATTGCTAGCCTTTGCCCATTATCTATTTCATGGAGCTAATCGGGTAGCAGTCTCAAACTTCATTTTAAGAAAAAACTTCACTAGATCGAGGACTGATTAAGTGATATATGACCAGCATGAGGTCAAAATCAGCGCATAAGATAAGCTTTATCTAACCCAACAGACCAACAAGATATTTATTTTCAACACCATTCCAAATCCACAAGTTCCGCAAACACCTAGCCAGTATCCAATAGAAACCAAATTTCGTTAAATGCCAAAACTGGAAAAAAAAAAATCAATAAGAAACAAAGAAAAAGTAATTTATCCCAAACAAATCAAGTAAACGAAAAAAAAGAGCAGCAAACTTAAATTGCCGGAAAGGGAACATATTCTGCAAAAGGCTCAATAAATTAGCTGCACAATATAAACAATATCGCAGATAACACACCTCCAAATCTGTGATTGAAAGAGCGTAGCATTACTTCAACAAGTCAATGAACACCATTCACTTATCACATCAATACCCAAACCCTAACCCCCACACACATAAAGCAAAAGTGATCAATATTCCTTCCGAATTTTTGAATTAAAAAAAAAAACAGAAACAAAACAAACACATGCGGCGAATTCTTAACCGATCTTTCTTCATTTGGCGACCATCCTAGTAATGAAATCCTCGTAGCGGATTCTTCCATCCGACCCGACATCAACTTCCCGAATCCACTCATCGAACTCGGATGGCTCAAGTTTCTCTCCAATGCTAGTCAAAATGTGGCGCAGATCCGCAACGGAAACATAGCCTGTGGAATCCTTATCTAGGACCTTGAACGCATCGCGGAGCTGGCGATCGAAAGGCTCGGGTTTCATGTGTTTAGCCATGAGATCGAGGAATCTATGGAAATCGAAAGGAGCGGTTAGGTTTTCCTCGGCAATAATGGTCTTGAGTTGGGCTTGGGTGGGGTTGCCGCCAAGGGAGCGCATGAGAATCCCCAATTCAGACGGCGCGATCTTTCCGTCACCATCAGTATCGAAGAGCGTGAAGGCTTCTTTCATCGAAGAGACTTGATCCTCGCTCAGATCCTTGCCCATTTTCCGTTCGGATTCGGTTATTCTCTCTCTCTCTCTCTCACTCTCTCCCTCAAAAGGATATAATCTCCAACTCTCTGGAAATGGTAGTGGCCTGTGTACGTTGAGCGCGATTCTGAAGAACAGGTGAAACTAACGTGCTTTATGCTTATTAAACGGCGCCGTTGTTAGAAATATTTGTCATCAGTTGTCACCCTGTGGGCTAATTGCAAAAATGGTACCAAAGATTGTAATTTCGTTAGAATTTAGTACCAAACTTTTTAATTGAAACAAATTGATACTAAATTTTTCATAAATGTTACAATTTGCTACCAATTTTTAATTTCTGGTACTAAAAAGCTGACATAACATGTCATATCACTTTATTATCCGCGTCCAATTTATTCCCTTTTAAAAACACTCAAATGATAACATTTTCAAAAATTAATGAAAAATAAATTACAAAAAGAAATATAATATATTCAATGTTCGTCATTTTGAGTGTGTTTTTATAAGAGAAGAAATCTTATATAGATAATAGAATGACGTAACATGTCATATTTTTCCGGTGCTGAAAATTGAAGATTTAAATTGTAATATTTAAAAAATATTTGGTATCAATTTATAACAACTAAAAATTTTTATATTAAATTATAATAAGATTTTATACCATTTGTACAATTAATCATCACCCTCTCGTTATGTGAAAGTGAGACATAATTAAGTGATGTCGTTTGCCATCAAACTTGCCACTAAAAATCAATCTTCTGGTTTCTTTTTAATTCAAATTAGCAATATATCGATAGAAACATATATAAAT
>CATIWF010116946.1:0-11047 GCA_949630135.1 Balakata baccata
GAACAGACCACATACATGTAGTGCATATAGGTCGATCTCTTTTATCTATGTAGATGTCGAAATATTTGAACTGTCCTGACCATGCGAAGCTGCAAAAGAAAAGCGTTGTATGCCAGATGTTTGGATCAAAGTTAAAGCTGAAAAATTCTTGGTAATGGAGTACATGAAAACCCAAGTCATCATCTTTAGATTTGCAACGAAGGGTAAGATCAGGTTCTCCTTTCAGACCGTTTGTCACCAAAACAAGGGTTTTTGCTTTGCATGTTGTTGTTAACAACATTATTAGGACAAATAATATTAGAACATATTGTTTCACCATAGAACTCATGTTGTTTACCGTAGATGAAAATAATCCAAAAAGTACACAAAGATTCAACATATATAAGAAATTAATTTTGGCAACCTTTTCTTACAAAAAAAAAAAAGAACTTACAACCAAATAAAAACATTTTTGGCAACCTTCTAATTCCTATCCATTTTGATATCTCATTTATATATATATATTTTTTCCTTTTCTTTTACAATTCATAATCCTATAACTCATTGGACTGTAGATTAATTTGAATTCACAGTAAACAAATTCATAAACGGATGGAGTTTTTTTTTTCTTCTAAATTTTAAATGTGTTTTATACCTAAATGTCCACTTTAAAATCTCTAACTAAATAATAATAGATTGATGCAGTCCCATCAGATTAAGGCAAAAGCACTATAACCCCATATGGATTGAGAAATTTTAAATTTTATTGATTGTGAAATTTATAAATTCCAAGAATTTTATCGTTTGATTTGATTAAAATCTATGTATTAATGATATAATTATTCTTATATGTATATTTGGTTCAATGACCATAATTCATTAATTTAATAATTATTTTCCAATTTTAATCTTTATTAAATATTGATAATTTATTATCAATTAAGTATATACAACCATTTCCACTAAATACTTAAAAATTTAAAAAATAAAATTGGTTATTTTAAGAGTTGAAAAATAAAGTTATTATATCTTATAATATTTAATTATATGGCTAAAAAATATTTTTTATTAATAATTTAATACATATTAATACTATATTATGTAAAATAATAATAATAATAATAATAATAATACAGCAATTAATTGAAATTAAAAGAAAAATTATTTTTGATTTTTTATGATTAAAGATAGTTTTAGAATATTATTAATTTATTTGAGACAGTTTTGAAATAAAAGAAAATCTGGTAACAATTTCTCGTTGATAAAAATCCATGGATTTTAGAATGGGAAATCAAGTCCTTCAAAAATGAATTTTTTTTTACAGATGAGGGATTTCCTTAAATTTATAGATTTTGATATTTTTTAATTAGTCAAATGATATTTGGCCCATGTTGTAAAAATCGGTCCGGCCAGTTCAACAGGGAACTGGACCTTAAGCCGGGTGATTTTTACTCTTAGAATTGGGGGAAAAATAGTACGGTGGAAAAATCGGGATCTGGCCGATTCAACAGAAAAATTGGGATCCGAACAGAGTTAACCCTATTTTGAGGGTTTTTTTTTGCAAAAAATTTTAATTATTAATAATTTATTAGGGACAGTATTGGAATAAAAGAAAATCTAGCAATAATAATTCATTGATAAAAATCCATAGATTTTAAAAGGTGGGAAATCAGGTCCTTCAAAAATGAAATTTTTTTTACAGACGATGGATTTTCTAAAATCAATAGATTTTGACATTTTTTAATTAGTCAAATGATATTTGGCCCATATTGTAAAAATCGGTCTGGCCTGTTCAACCGAGAACCGGACCTTAAGCTGGACGATTTTTACCCCTAAAACTGGGGAAAACAGTCCGGTAAAAAAATCGGCGATTCGGTCTGTTCAACAGGAAAAACCAGGATCCAGACCAAGTTAACCCCTTTTTTTGGGTTTTTTTTTATTTTTTATTAAAAATTTTAATTATTAAATCTAGTCCAACCTAGTCAATTCAATTAAAAAATTGATCTCAAAACTAGATAGATTAACCACAAACTAGTCAAATTGGTCAAAGTATTTAAATATGTTTTTAAAGGCTTAACACATTCTTATTTATAAGATGCTATGTCGTCTTCTTTCTTACTTTTTTTTTCTACGTGAGATTGTTTACTCATTTTTATATTTTTTTTCTTATTTTTTTAAATTACTTTTTTTTTTTTACAATTTGAGATTTTTGATTGATTGTATTTTCAAGTTAGAGGTTACCTTTATATTTAATAATTAATTAAATATTTAGTTATACAAATATATGAAATATGATTTAAAAAAAAGAATATGAGACATGTTATATTAGTTTTGTATATTAGAAATGATCTCCAACAACTTATATTCTATTTTTATTATGTATGAGACATTATATTTTATTATATATGAAACATGTTATAGTTTTTTAAAATACTACATAGACCAATTCGATCCCAATTTGACTTTAAATCTGTGACCTACTGACTTTCTCGGTTCATTAACCGGGCCGGTTTTCACAACCTTAGATTTGGCATAAATCCATCAATTGTATACAATCTCTCATTTAAAATCTTTCAATACAAACATAATCTATATTTCAATTTTTATATTTTGTATATTTTTTTTTCTGATAGATCATTCATATGTTGAACTAAGTTAATATGCAAAATTATTATACTTGGATACGGTTTTTTAGGAACATTAGTTAATTATACCTAAATACTCTACAGAATTTGAAATTTAATTATTTGTTAGTTTATTGTATTAACTAAATGTACATAATTGTATATTTCTTTTACACACGATTTCTTTTTTTCTTTTTCTCTTTATGAGTTAGGTTCACAAAAAAAATAAAAATTAAGAAAATGAGTAACCCCAACTACATCATGATGCAACAAATTAAGAATAATTAGTTAAATATATACACCCTTCCGGCCAACTAATTGTGGAACTGAAAAATAATGGAAAACTAAAATTTAACTTGGTAAAAACATTGAAGAAACTAATAATACATTATACCAGTACTGTCGGAAAAGCTTTATATATATATATATATATATAGTTGTTATTTATCTAGAAAAGAATAAATTAAGAAAATATAATCTTTTATATTATTATTATTATTGACAAAAAAAGTGACATATTGGTGCCTATTCAATTTTTTTTTTTTAAGAATCTACTATAACAAGTTAAAGGTATTAATTTGTTACATCAATAAAATTTAGGGTATTTTAATTTATATTACTAAATAAAGCCGAAAAATATTAATGTGCATAAATAATAATTAAATTAAGTTAACCCAAATTTTAAATATTCAAAAAGCAGAAATGGAGAAAAATCTCAATAAATATAACATAAAAGGTAATATTCGTTCACATACCATAAATAATAATTAAATTAAGTTAACCCAAATTTTAAATATTCAAAAGCAGAAATGGAGAAAAATCTCATTAAATATAACATAAAAGGTAATATTTTTTTTGGGTAAATCATAAAAAGTAATATTCGTTCACATACCTAGTAAATTTAGTAGTTTCTCATTATGGTCATTTGCATAATAAATAAGTTTCGCACCCCTTTGTTAAAATAAAGTTAGAAAGCATAAAATAAAATATAAAAAATATATTTATTTTTTGTACTAAATGATTCAAGTTTTGTTTAATAAAACTAACTGATAATCTAGTTTTAAACTGAAAATCTGGTAGCTGATTTAATTAAAACTGTTTGGTAAAACTAGTTGAAAAATATAAAATGACATAAAATGATATATTTATATTAATAAAAAATATTATATAAAATATATTTAAATAGATAATATAAATTAATTATATAATATATATACATATTATATATTATAAAAATTATATTAATATCTCAACTCAATATAATAAACATGTCTACCTTTGTCATCTAATATTTTATTATTATATGTATACATATTAAATAATTTAATAATTATTATAAAATGTCATTTTATAGAAAAAAACAAGGATATAAAGGGGAAAAAATAATAAGCTACTAGTTTTGTTTTTGGATGCTAGTTCTACTAGCTTATTTTTTTTTTGAGATTATAATATAGTTTTTTTCTAAATAAACTAATTTACCAAATACAGATTATTAGTCAAACTAGATTATTTTTTTTTCAAACAGTGCCTCACATGTGTGACGGTCTCAAAATTTTGAAACTTCTTCATATATATGGTATACTTATAAATTATGAGAAATATTTTTCATATATTTTTTATATTTGGTCGTCGCTTAATAAAATATTTAATTAGGTTAAAGTGAGTAAGTATTACAGTAATATGTAGTTACTTAATTTTTATCGAATTATTTACTTGACTTTCATTTATATTACGTTACAAGTATGTATGAATAGAGTTTATAATAAATTATTAAATAAGATCTTCTAAGCTTTTAAATTTATATTATGCTTACCTAGCATTTCCAATAGAAGAACAAAAGGCATTATCTGTTAACCTTTAGAATGTTTACTATTAGTGCATATAGAAGCAAAAGGAAAATGACTCATTTAGTCTTCTTTAATATATTTATTTTATTTTAAAGTAAGTTAAATTATTATTTTTATTCTTATTTTTTAATTGAATTTGATTAATTGTCAATTGCTTATTTATTTAATTAAATAAATGTTTACATAATTTTATTTTTTTATTGATTATAATTTTATTCTTTTATTGATTTTCATCAATTTCAACTTAGAATTCAATTTTCTCTTCTGCTTTACGGTTATTTGTTCATTTCACTTTTGTTATACTTCAAGTCAAGTGTTCTATATTTTTTGTTAAAAGTTTTAAGTTTTATCATGGAATTCAATTTATTGATGCATTATTTTAATATTGATAAACAAAGTGCTGAAAATTTTTTATTTGTTAATTTGTAAGTTATCCATATATATTTTTTTGAAATTACTTAATAACAGTTAAAGATATGATAATGTTTTAGTGAAAGTTTTTTTATTCAAAAACTGCTTGAATGCGTTAAATTTGGCCCCTCCAAATTTTGGAGTCAAACTCCACCACTATGTTTAAATGCAACGTATTTTTAGTTTTAGCATCAAACATGCATGGCATGACATACAAGAGAGCATTCTTATACTCTATTATTTGTTCCAGTCATAGCATTTGCTATATGTCTTAGTTTTAGCATCAAACATGCATGGCTTATGATCTCTGTCATAGACCATCTGCAGGTAGAGCAAACTTGATAATCCTCATGGCTTACTTTTACTTATTTTTTTTTTTTTAGAGAGGTTGAAGAATTTTTAGTTGAATTTAGAACTTAAATTTGTGTTGCTTATATAAGACTTTTTTTTCATGGAGGATCATTGATGCAAATAGTTATATTTGGTGTAAAGAATCAGTCTACTTCTTTTGAAGGAAGACTATCAGAGTTGGATTTTCTGAATCTCGTTCTTAATGGAAAATCCTGTATGTAGGTGAAGTTTGAAACTTTTTATAGAGAATCTAATCATGTAACGAAAATATTATTAAAATTTAATTTTTACAATAAAAAATTAGTTTATTGTTGATTTATTTTTTTAACTAATCACAATTAGTTTAATAATATGTTGTGGTAGATCTGAGTTGTAAAATCGAGTGTGAAATTTATGTTGGATATATCTTACCAATAAGATATGTTGTGTTCTTATAATTTTTTTTTCTGATTCAAAAGAATTTATTTTCATTTTACTTTTTTTTTCTCCCACACATTTTTGGATGAAAATTGAATACTGAAGAAAATTTGTTGGTAGAAAAGTAAGAAGTAGGGTGGTTTTTCATTACAAACTAAAGTTCGTGAATATTAATTAATTTCACTAAGTTTAGGAATATTAATTGATGAAAGTAGTAAATATTAAAAAATCAATAATTTGATCAAATACTTAAATTTTTAAATAAAAGAAATATGAATTTTTACTCTTTCTCGAATTTTTTTTTCAAATATATCCACAGTTTTTTTTTTAAATCTTTTAATTTCTATCAAATTTTTTCTTTATTCCTACCGACTAAATATGGCGGGATTATTCTACTATCCTCAATTCACTCTCTCTCCCGAAGTTTTTGTGCAAATTGTCGAAGCACGGTGGCCCTTGACGACTGCCAACTCATTTATAGAACCAACAACCGCAGCAAGAGCAATGACAGCCTCACTAGAACATTCAGACATTCCTAGTGGATTGCGGAAGCTATGGTTTTGAGCCGAGAAGAAAGGCAAACTACGTGCCATGGAGTAACACAGTGTGTTCATCACAACCGGACAACATATGTGATTTTTTTTTTTCATTTTTTGGTTACGTTGTGTATAACATGAAATTTTATTTTATCTAAATTATAGATTAAAACCACGTATTCTTTCTTTTTTTCTTCTTTATTCTTTCTTGAATTTTCTCAGTAATTAAATCAATGTATATTTAAAATATTTCTAAAATATATCTAAACTATTTCTAGAAAATTTTCAAGATATTATGAAAAGTATATCTAATGTTCAACATTGAATTGAATTTGATACTTAATGTGTGTAAATGCTGCTAGTTTAAAAATTTGTAATGCTTTTAATTTGGATTCAATTATATTATTTTTCTTCTTTTTCTTTTTTGTGAATTCAACCAATATTTTACGAATGTATTTTTTTTGTTCTATGCTTGGCTAAAAATGAAAAAGATATATCAAAGATATTATCGAAATATATCCGAGAAATTTCCAAGATAACTTGAAAATATTCTCATATTATATTCAAAATATTCTGTAAGGTATGTCCAATGCTCAACAATGAAATGAATGCTATTAGTTTAAAAATTTGTGATATTTTGAATTTGAATTCAATTATATTTTTTTTTCTTTTTGTGAAAATTGAACAAGTATGTCAAATTTATTATAGATATATATAGTCTGAGCACTTTTTCAGTTTTCGATACTGTCGTAAATATTTCATACCTGTTTTGTTACCGAAAAAAAAACTTTAATTGTGGATATTTTTGTAAATATTGTATCTTTTATTTTTTTCATTTTTATTAAATTCCCAAAAAGAAATGGGATAAGTCTAAGTTTATATGGGCTGGGATCGAATAAGGAAGGCAAAAGGATGGGATGGGGGGTCCGATTCCAAGGATCTCATTTGTGTTTGTCGTCATTCCACAAGCAAGGCCCTTCATGATTAATATGCCAGCAGCAAGTGTACTGTGAGTTCCACGGGTTGTTATAATATGACCTGAGTTCATGTACGTGTATGGATCAAACGTCCATTCCTATGTGCAACAGATTAAAAAAGCTTTAATTCTTTTTTTTTTTTTGGTTAAACAGCGTTAAAAATAGCTTTAAATTCATTATTTAACAACTATAAATTTATTATTTAATAAACTATAATTTTATTACTAAATAATTGTAAGTTCATTATTTAACAATTGTATATTTATAATTTTACAACTGCAGATTTATTATTTAACAACTTTAAATTTATTATTAAATAACTGTATATTGATTATTTAACTATAGGTATATTACTAAATAATTATATATTCATTATTTAATAACTATAGATTTATTATTTAATAGTTGTAGATAAAAATAACTATAAATTCATTATTTAATAACTGTATGTTCATTATTTAATAACTATATATTCGTTATTTAATAATTGTAAATTTATTATTTAACAATTATATAACAACTATAGATTTATTATTTAACAAATGTAATTTTATTACTAAATAACTGTATATTTATTATTTAATAACTATAAGTTTATTAGCTAATAATTGTAAGTTCATTATTTAACAACTGAAATTTACTTAAATTCTCACAAATCAAATTCTCATAAAATTCCATTATCAATGGAAAATACATTTATCCATTTGTATTCAATATAAATAATTACAGAAAAACAAATCGAAAAAAAAAAAAAAAAAGAAGAAGAAATGGAAACACAAATAGCTACGGTTCCGTTAAATTATATATAAAAAAAAAACACGTATTACAGACTGTGGAGCATGTAGCTCCATAATAAAGTTGCATGTAATAAATTGCCTGAGTTCCACACCTATCTTTGTGCCTTTCATATATCTATAATGTCTGTCCATTTGAATTTATTTCTCCATGCAAATCAACCATGACAATTGATATTATTGCTTTTATATATATTTTTTAACTTTTATGTTATAAGAGATCCGAATGGAGAATTGGAATTCTCGACTTATAAACATGATTATTAAAATAATAGTACTGAAATAAAGTTTATTCGTTGATACTGTTCCTTTTTATAGTATAAATTACGGTATCATTATAATAATAATAATAATAATAATATTTAGTGGTATAAAGAGTTTAATCCCTTATAAATGATCTCATATTCGATAATAATAATAATAATAATAATAATAATGTTCTTAACACCAAATCTATAGGATTACATTTATTATTTTAAGAAAATACAAATGTGGTCTTCTTCGTTTTATTTTTATTTATTTTAGAAAAGATAATGTGAAGGATATAAATTACTAAGGCTAAATTCACAATCCCCATATCAATTAGACTGCAGGATCCAATTGATAACTGTGAACTAACCATCACTTGAGTACATATATGTTTCACGATAAATTCTTATATAAATTTAATCTACTACTATGTTATCTAAAAATTAATTCAGTCATATAGTTACATGTATTTAATTATTTTATTCTCATTGGTAATGTAAATATATATACATATCACTTTATGATTATATTAATTTATAAATGAAGTGATTGATTGAATTTACTTAAGAATTTCACATATTTCATTTGTTCCAAGGATAACAAGTAGTATATTTACCAGTACTGAGATCAAACATGCATGGACCACCTGAATGAACAGACCACAGACATGTAGTGCATATAGATCCATCTCTTTTATATATGTAGATGTCGAAATATTTGAACTGTCCCGACCATGCGAAGCTGCAAAAGAAAAGTGTTGTACCCCAGATGTTTGGATCAAAGTTAAAGCTATAAAATTCTCGGTAATGGAGTACATGAAAACCCAGGTCATTATTTTTAGATTTGCAATGAAGGGTAAGATCAGGCTCTCCTTCCAGACCGTTTGTCACCAAAACTGTGGTTTGTGCTTTGCATGTTGTTGTTAACAACATTATTAGAACAAATAATGTTAGAACATATTGTTTGACCAAAGAACTCATGTTGTTTATTTTTTCAGTTGTGATTCCCCTCAATGGCTACATGAGTATTTATATACAGGTCAGTTGCAACAAGTGGAGTAAGAACTTAATAATAAGACCCCATCGGAATCCACGGACACAGTGTAGTGGTAGATTCATTTATGAATTTGAAATAGACTAAAATTCGATCTCTCAATTCTGCATATGCAAAAAAAAAAACCATCAAAATAGAGAGTTAATTTTATATATGGTTAGCGAAATTTACTCTTGTTACCGTAAAATTACAAAATTTTTTTTCTTTACAAAAAAGTTACTCAACTATATTTTCATTTTACTAAAATTACTTTCGGTCAATTTTCTAATATAGATAACTAGAAATTTGACGTGGCGACAGACATATTCCGAGAATTTAGCAAGACTAACTTTAGTGTAACAAAAATATAATTTAGTGATTTTTTTTATAAAAAAAAATTTACAATTTTACCGCAATAAAAGCGAAATATAGTTACCATATATGAAATCAATCCAAAATGTACACAGATTCAAAATATATAAGAAATTAATTTTGGCAACCTTTTCTTACCAAAAAAAAAAAAAAGGAATCTTACAACCAAATAAAAATATTTTTGGCAACCTTCTAATTCCTTTCCTTTTTTATATCTCGTTTATCTTTTTTTTCTTTTTCTTTAAACCATTTATAATCCTATGACACATTGAATTGTAGATTAATTTGAATTCACAATAAACAAATTCATAAGTGAATTGAGTGTTTTTTTTTTTTCCAAAGTGTTTTATGCAAAAGCTCTGTTAACTCCATTTGGATTAAAAAATTTTAAAATTTATGAACTTTATAAAATTTATAGATTTTAAATCCATGGAGTGTGAAGTCTATAGATTCTAAGAATTTCATTATTTAGTTTGACTATAAAATTCATTGATTGATGATATAACTATTTTTATACTTATATTTGGTTTAATGACTACAATCATGATTTAACAATTCATTTCCAATTTTAATATTTATTAAATATTGATAATTTATTATTAATTAAGCATTTACAGTAAGTTCCACTAAATACTTAAAAATTTAAGAAATAAAATTGGTTCTTTTAAGAGCTGAAGAAAAATAATGTTATAATATGTTATAATATTTAATTACATTGCTAAAAAAATATTTTTTATTACTAACTTAATAATAATAATAATAATAATAAAGCAATTAATTGAAATTAAAAGAAAAAGAATTTTAATTTTTTTATAATTAAAAATAGTTTTGAAATATTATTAATTTATTATGAGCAGTATTGGAATAAAAAAAAATATGGCAACAACCCTCCTCATTGATAAAACTTCATGGATTTTGAATTTTTCCACTTAGGAGGTGGGAAATCAAATCATTAAAAAATAAATGACTTTAACCGATGAGTGATTTTCTAAAATCCAAAGATTTTGACTTTTTTAAGTAACTATTTGACCTAAATCCATGGATATTGTTTAAAATATCTAATTTAAAATTTTTCAAACATTGTCTATATCTCAATTTTATATTTTATATATTTTTTTTTTTCTGATAGTTCATTCATATGTTGAACGAAGTTAATATGCAAAATTATTATACTTGGATACGGTTTTTTGGAAACATTAGTTAATTATACCAAAATACTTTACAAAATTTGAATTTATTTATTTGTTAGTTTATTGTATTAACTACATAATTGCACATATGATATTTCTTTTATACATACGATTTTTTTTTTTGGTCAGTTAGGCTCACAAAAAAATAAAATTAAATTAAGAAAAATGAGTAACCCCAACTACATCATGATGCAACAAATTAAGAAGAATTAATCTGTTAAATATATACACCCTCCCGGCCCACTAATTGTTGAACTGAAAAATAATG
>CATIWF010116949.1:0-11203 GCA_949630135.1 Balakata baccata
AAAAATTTTTCCTTGTCTATTTTCTGTCTTTTGGGGTCTTTTAGATCCAAAAAAAAATCAGAAAAGTAGATCCAAATTGATGAGAGGAGAAAGTGGAGTTACATGAATAGTAAATTGGCCATGCACTATTTATGCCTCTTCATTTTCTCCTCCTCTCAATTTTGATCTACTTTTCTGATTTTCTTTTGGATCTAAAAGACCCCAAAAGATAGAAAATAGACAAGGAAAATTTTTTGGAGACAACAAGAAAATTAAAGAGTTTGATTTTCTTCTCATATGAACATACACCATTGCTAGCACTTTGAGGTATGTTCAAGCCATCTCCCTAGTGGTTTCATCCTCTCATCTTCGGTGGATATTGTTAGAGACAATCCTAGATTGGATTGTTATGGTTTGCTACAACCCAACAAGGCGAGAAGTTGAAGAAAAATCAAGAAATTATAAAGGTATAAATTCTGAATTTTCTTTGATTAAATTAGTTTTAATTGGCACATGAAAATCCTTTTATTTGGGTTTTGAAAATTTTTATTTTCCGCTGCGTTATATGTATGTGATACATGATCAAAACCCTTCACAAGCATCCACTGAATATGCCTCTAATAGGGTGAAAATAAATGAAAACTGTACTAAAATTTGTTGATATACTGCTGGGAACCAGTGACACTTATTTGAGAATATCTCTTCATACACACCAAAACATTCAAAACTATATCAAAGCACATAAATAAGACATAAATGTACAACTTTCACCATTGAAACTTTTTAAAATTTGGCCTCTATGAGGAGGAAAATAAAGCCCCAATCTTTGCCACAAAAACAGAATTCTAAGAAGAAATAGGTTTACTAACAACACCATCAATCAAGCCTTAATCTATCTTTAATCAATCAAGAAAGATCAATTCACTTACCACTGATCCAAAAGGCCTGACTTGTGGTTAGATTTTGAAATAAAATGGAGGAAATATAAAGGAGAAGAGGAAGAAAAGGAAAGTGAGGAAAAGTGGGCAGTTTGTGCCCATACTTATCTCCTTTTTCCCCATGTTTCCCGACCACATGTTCTCTTTTTTTTTTTTTCTATCCCTTGTCATTTATTATTATTATTATTATTATTATTTCAATAATCAACTCAATTAAACAATCTAATTACTTAGTTCCATTTTAACTAAATTAACTACACTAATCGATTCTATTTATTTAATTTCTCATTGAGCCACTTATTATTTATTTATTCATAAACCCTAATTAGCAATATTACAAATCTCTCCCCCTTAAAATGTTTCGTCTTCGAAACATACTTGATACTTCGTCACTGAATAACTGGGGGTATTGAGCTTTCATCACTTCCTCGCTTTCCCAAGTTGCTTCTTCTATCACATGATTTCTCCATAGAACTTTCACTAATGGTACCCGCTTATTTCTAAGCTCTTTAGTCTCTCTGGTTAGAATCTGGACCGGTTATTCTTCATATGTCAAATCCTGTCTTGCTTGTATGCTCTCAGCTGATATAATATGAGAAAGATTTGATCTATATCGTCTTAATATTGATACATGAAAAACATTATGTATTAGACTTAACTCGGGTGGTACAACGAGTCTATATGTAACCGGTCCAATTCTTTCCAAAATTTCATATGGTCTAATAAATCTTGGGCTTAACTTGCCCTTTTTGCCAAATCTCAACACTTTCTTCCAAGGAGAAACTTTAAGGAAAACTTTATCTCCTACGACATATTCAATGTCTCGTCTTTTAAGGTCAGCATACGATTTTTGTTTGTCTAAAGCTGCTTTAAGCCTTTCTCAAATAATTCTCACCTTCTCCTCTATCTCTTGCACTACATCTGACCCAACTAGCTTCCTCTTCCTAAGCTCTATCCAACATAAAGGTGTTCGACATTTCCTCCCATATAGAGCCTCATATGGAGCCATCTGAATGCTGGACTGATAGTTGTTATTGTAAGCAAATTCCATCAAAGGGATATATTTGCCCCAACTTCCTTCAAATTCAATAATACAACGTCTCATCATATCTTTTAAGATTTGAATAACTCTCTCTGATTGTTCGTCTGTTTAGGGATGAAAAGCTATGCTAAAATTAAGTTTGGTTCCTAGAGCTCGTTGTAAGCTACCCCAAAATTGAGATGTAAATTGGGGATCCCAATAAAAAACATAGAGACAGGCACTCCATGAAGTCGTATTGTCTCATTAACATAAATCTCTGCCAATTTGTTCAGCTGGTAGTCTTTTCTGATAGGCAAAAAGTGTGCTTACTTTGTTAGCCTATCCACAATGACCCCTATAGCATCATGCTTCTTCGGTGTCAAGGGTAATCCAACCACAAAATCCATAGTAATCTTCTCCCATTTCCATTCTGGGATAGTGATTGGATTCAACAATCCTGAAGGTACTTGATGGTCTACTTTAACCTGCTGATAAGTTAAGCACCTCGTAGTATAATCTGCAATATCCTTTTTCATACCTGCCCACCAATATCTGCTTCTCAACTCTTGGTACATCTTGTTGCTTCCTGGGTGTATCACGTATTTGCTTTCATAGGCCTCTTCTAGGATCCTCTTTCTTAGATTCTCAATATTAGGTACACATAACCTGCTCTGATAGTACATTCTACCATCTGAATCAATGGTGAACTCGGGTCTCTCCCCGTTAGAGACCAACTCAACTAGCTCAACTAACTTGCTATCATACTTTTGTGCATCTTTGATCTCCTGGATAAGAGTTGGCTAGATGTGCAACTCTGCCACAGTCTTCCTGCTTAGAGAATCTACTACTACATTAGCCTTGTCTGGATGGTAGTCTATCACACAATTGTAATCTTTTATCAATTTAAGTCATCTTCTCTATCTTAAATTCAACTCTCTCTGCATGGGTAGATATTTCAAGCTTTTATGATCTGTGTAGATGAATAATTTTTCCCCATATAAATAATGGTGCCAAATCTTTAATGCAAAGACTATGGCTGCTAACTCTAAATCATGTGTAGGATAATTCTTCTCATATGGTTCTAGCTGTCTGCAAGCATAAGCAACCACTTTTCCTTCTTGCATTAGTACATAACCTAAGCCATTATGAGAAGCATCACTATAAATAACATACTCCTTATTAGGGATTGGTTGTGTCAAAATTGGAGCCTCTATAAGCATTCTCTTTAGTTTATCAAAACTAGCTTGGCATTTTTCTGTCCTTTCGAACTTAACATCTTTCCTTAAAAGCGTTGTCAAAGGGGAAGTAATCATTGAAAAGCCCTTAATAAACCTCCAGTAGTAACTTGCCAAACTAAGGAAACTCCTAACTTTAGTCATGTTCTGTGGAGGCTTCCAATTCACAACTGCATCAATCTTGCTAGGATCAACTTTAATACATTATGTTGATACAATGTGTCCCAAAAATGTCATTTCATTCAGCCAAAACTCACATTTTGAGAGTTTAGCATAAAGCTTGTGTTCTCTAAGTGTCTGCAACACTATCCTCAAATGCTTCTCGTGTTCCTCATGATCTTTGAAAAATACCAAGATATCATTAATAAAGACAACCACAAGTTGATCTATGTATGGCCTGAAGACCCTGTTCATAAGATCCATAAATGTTTTAGGAGCATTGGTTAACCCAAATGGCATAACCAAAAACTCATAGTGGCCATATCTGGTTCTGAATGATGTCTTACCCTTAAGTTGGTCAAAAAGATCATCAATATATGGCAATGGATACTTGTTCTTAATGGTCACCTTATTCAGTTGTCTATAGTCTATGCATAGCCTCATAGACCCATCCTTTTTCTTCGCAAAAAGTACTGGTGCACCCCAAGGAGAGACACTTAGTCTTATGAAACCTTTATTAAGAAGCTCTTGTAATTGAGCCTTAAGCTCTTTCATCTCTAATGGTGCCATTCTGTATGGTGTAGATGAAATAGAAGTCGTGCCTGGAGTAAGTTCAATAGAAAAGTCTACCTCTCTCTTAGGTGGTAGACTTGGTAACTCTTCTGGAAACACATATGAAAATTCCCTAACAATAGGGATAACTTCAAGGTTTGTACTTCCCTTCCTAGTGTCAATGATATGAGCTAAGTAAGCTTCAATCTTTTCATCAACATCCTCTTGGCCTTCATCATAGACAAAACAAATGGAAATTGTGGCACTAACTTGCCTCTTACCACAATCTCTTTATGATCTACAGTCTTAAGTATCACTAGCTTAGACTTATAGTTTATCACGACCTTATGCTGAGAAACCCAATCCATGCCTAGGATAGCATCATACTCATGAAAAGGCAACTTAGTAAGATCCATAGGAAACTCTTCCCCATGTATAACTAAAGGACATTCTCTAAATACTTTGTTCACTACCACACTATGACCTAAAGGATTTGAAACTTCAATCTCATAATCTAAATTCTCATTGACCATATTTTACTGACCAACTGTGTTCGTGCAAAGATAGGAATGTATAGAACTCGGAACTATAAGAGCACATAAATCAAAACCATGCAAAGAAAACATACCTATAATAACATCTGTGGTGGTCTGATCCTCATTTGGCTTCATTGCATATGCTCTTGCTGGTGCATGACTGGATCTTGGTCGATTTACTATTTTTGAGGCTTCTAGTCTATGTTCGCCCCTACCACCTCTAAATTGTCCACGACCTCTACCCTGAGTACATGCTGAAGCTTGAGTCTGTGTAGGAGTCCCACAAATAGCGTAGTGGCAATCTTTCTTAAAATGATCTATGGACCCATAGTTATAGCATGCTGCAGGTCCCCAACATTCCTCTCTATTTGGCCACAAGATGTACGCTCTGGTGCCGACTCTCTTTGAGTATAAGTTTGACTACTAGCAGTAATAAAAGTGGCTCTAAAGAGTGGTCCCTACCTAGTGGGAATTGAATGAGCACAACCCTAACTCTGACCTTTCTGCTGGAACTGACTTGGACCTGTACGAGCTTTCTTGCTCAATGTTTGGGTGGCACTAAAAGAAGGCTTCCTAAAGTCTTTTCTTGATGACTCACTAGGCCTCTTCAAATTCTTCATCTCTTCCACACTAATAGCTAATGTAACTAATTGAGAGAATTCCTGGTACCTATGTGAAACCACATGAAACCCAATATTTGCATCTAATCCCTCCTCAAACCTACAGCACTTATCAGACTCATCTGTAATAATCCTAGCTGCATACCTGCTCAGTTTGGTGAATTCCCTCTCATACTCAACCACAGTCCTACCCTTCTGTCTTAGATTGAAAAACTCATGTTTCTTCTTATTACTCTAAACCCGTGGCACGTACTTATCCTTGAACTCTATCACAATGAACTCCCAAGTAGGCGATTGTGGTGTAGACGGTTTCATCACAACTGACTTCTACCAAGCATATGCATCCTCCTGAAGTAATGAGACTGCATACTTTGCCTTAAGATCATCCAGGTAGTGGAGAACATCAAATACTTTCTCCGTTTGCTCTAGCCAAAACTCAGTAGCAGCTAGATCATCATCACTTCAGCCTAGAAAATTTATAGCTCCATATTTCCTAACTTTGTCCAACTGCACTTTTGGTTATTGTGGAGGTGGTGGCGGAGGTGGTGGCTCCTATGGCATCGTCTGTGCTATCCTCTGTAGCAAAGCTAAGATTTGTTGAGTCACTGGGTCAGGGTACTGGCCAGTCTGGCTTTCTGATGGTGGTTGTGAAGATGGGGCAAGAGCTAACCCTTGAACACTAGCCTGACTAGGTTGATCTCTCTTATCACACTTCGAATAACTATTATTACCATCCCCCTCCTGCTCATTACTAGCCATATTTCACTTGTACCTACATGCCAATATAGAAGAGCCCACATTAGAGTCATATAGGACAATCAAATATTTTGTGATACAACCCACCCCTGCCTAGATTTAGAATCGCCTAAATCTAGGCTCTGATACCAAAAATGTAATATCCTACCATATAATTAAGGAATATACCTCAACTATATAGAATGGTACTATAATGTTTACAAAGGTAAAACATATATTTTTTCTTTAAAAAAAATTAATTTTGCACTATGGCTATGATCACTTTTCAAAATATAGAGTAAAGTTAAATAAGCATAATATTTGTATATATATATATATATATATATTCTGTTTTTCAGATTACAAAATAAAGGCCTCAACTTGGCCCGAGTTATACAAAAATCCATCCAAAATTTTTTTTTACACTCCTACCCAAAGAAAAAAAAGACAAAATAGTTGTATCACTAACTCCAATAGGTTTGTCCTAGACTTTTCTCCTTGGGCTTCTTCTATTAGTTAGCAAAATATCCCTTATCTTCTATCTGCATGGGAAATCAACATCTACATACTAAACATAAAATGTTTGGTGGTACATAACAACATATAGTTTTTAATCTTCATGTATGCATGAGCATATATATCTCTACATCCAATAAACATGTTTCAACATAACACAAGACCACACAATATTTCATATATAGAATAACATACTTGAACTCATATAAATTATTCCATAATGCCTTACCTCATACTTATCAAGTTGGAATTTTATGATTGTTCTACCCTTATACTCTAAACCGGACTAAATTGGATACGGGCACTAAGGCTACTCCGAGCCACTCAGGAACTCTGCCTTAGAAAATATCATATTAATGTTTTAGAGGGTGCCACTCTGGGCATACCCTCCAATATATGAGTCTCATCTCTAAGATGGCCAACTCCAGGCCTAAGTGGTACCAAACTCCTTTAATGACATGCCATCTATCCTAGCTCTAGTCCTAGTTAGAGTAGTTGGGCCTTATCCTCTTAACAATTCACCATAGTAAAATAATTAACTTTATCACATAATTAACATCAGCAACCCAATTAAATTTCATAATTTATGGTCACAAATGTCATATTATAGCATAATTCATTATACATAAGTTAAAGCTCATAAGAAAATCACAACATAAACACCCTATGGTTCACCTAGGTGGAACCGCCCTACAACATTTACAATCACCCATAAATATATTCCATACATTGTAAATTTATCATCTTCAACTTATAGGTTCATTGATCAAAGCATACAGGTTCATTGAACAGCACATACAGGTCATCATTTAACTAATGCAATCCTAACCATCACACATTCAATTAAATCTACCTGTGGTTATGTATAAACCTTAATAAAGTTTTACCAACTCCAAATTTATGGAACTTGTGGCTCTTGTGGATCTCCAATTGATTGTGAACCTAATTTAAAAGCATATTTGATTAATACATTAATAGAATATTTATTCACAATTTATTTTAAACAATTATTTATAGTTTCTAATAAGTGGCAGTGTAACCTCCTACGACTCCTTAACCTATAAATTTTTATATACTTATCCAATTTATATAATTCTTAATTCAAATTAAAGCTAACACATAATACTATAACATATTAACATTTCAGAATTTTTGAATGATTATACAATTTTTAGTACAATTTGAAATGTTAGTTTGTCTTCCATCATTAAACAGTTTTGAGACTCTTTCTTTAAAATTCCATTTCTTATAACGTGTAGGTTATGTTATTTTCAAAATTTACGGCACTTAGAAAGGTCAATTTGGAACATTTTTTATGCTTACAATTTTATCTGATATTTCTTCTAAAGTCCTCAAACACTAGAAAATATCTAACTGGTCCAACACTAGGTAACAACCTGAACAGTCATCATTATTATGATCATAACTCACAAAATACTTAA
This sequence comes from Balakata baccata, assembly GCA_949630135.1. Classification (NCBI taxonomy): domain Eukaryota; kingdom Viridiplantae; phylum Streptophyta; class Magnoliopsida; order Malpighiales; family Euphorbiaceae; genus Balakata; species Balakata baccata. Next base: position 7,734 of record CATIWF010116949.1, read on the forward strand.
CATATTAAGGTAAGGTTTTAATAGAAATTTATTTAAGATATAGCGCTAAAATTGTTATGTTTTACACTTTGGTTAATTCGGACCACAAGAACCTGAAAAATAAGGACAAAGAAATTGGTGTGACCCTGATACATAGAAAATAGCTATAATCAAAGGAACAGATATTGATTGAAAAATGGTTTGAATATGATTTAAATAATTAATTTTGAATTTATTACAAAATTGTTGAAAATTGCATAGTTGATGAATATGTGAAGTTGTTTGGCTTAATTGTTAGGGCTGTTCATATTTTTCTTATAATTTGATTATGGAAAATTTTTTTAGACATATTGAGAATGTGTTTAAGCCTCTAAAAGTGTCCAATAATTAATTAAAAATTGTTTTAATTAATTTTTCAAACAAACTCTGAAATGGGGCTATTTTAGGTACCCTGTAGGACTGTTTTGTTTGATTTTTTTTGTATGTGAATTTTTCATTTCCAGCACCTTGAAATATTTTTTATGTGATTAAAATATATTATTTTGATGTTAGATGCATGCCAAAATTAATTTGCTCCAATTTAAATTTCCAAATTAATTCTAAACGGTAAATAAGTCGTTTTAAGCGTCTTATGTGTTGGTTCGTTTGTCTTAATAATTTTGGCTTGTGCCAAAATTATTTTGATGGACTTAAGCTGACCTAAAGATGTTTGGAATGATAATTTGGAGTTCTATAAATTTGGAGAGTTTTTGGAAATTAATTTAAGTAGAGCAAATAGCATGTCTAGTATGACTAGAAAGTGGCATATATGTTAGAATTAAATTGTTTAATTTTTGACATTATAATAATTTGATTTTAAGGTGAATTAATAATGAATTAATTCTGGAAATATGGAATTTAATTTAATTTGATTAATTATTAAATTTCACATTAAAATCATATACAAAATTAAATTGACCGAAACAACAAAAGTAGGTAATTTCGGTTAAAGTGTTGAATCAACTTTCAATTTTGTAATTCAAAATTATCACTATCTATTTTATTTTAATTTCATGCATTAGAGAATGCATGCTAGAGATGTATGGAAAGGCATGATGGTTAATCATGGACTTAGGCCCAAAGTGATTGAGCATGCATGAATTTTGTTTTATGGTTAATAGGGTCTGTGTGTCCTTGCCTATCTCTTCTTTCTCATATATTTTTTTTCTCATCTTACTCCCCTCAAATGTAAATTGAGGTTTTCTATTTTGAAATATGTAATTAGATTACATAGAATTATGATAGAATGGACATGCAAAAGAGCAAGAAGCAAAGAACATGGTGCCATAAACAAGAAGACTTAGAAGTAGGAATTTGATTTCTATTTTTGGGTTGTATTTCATGCATATACCTAGGTAAGATCTAGTCAATCTCTTTATGGCTCAAGAGATTGATTTTAGTATGTCCATAATCATGCCATATAGTTAATGTAACTATCTTTATATATCCATGTGATGAATGTATAATATATAAAAGCATGCTGTAATAATGTTATGAGACTAAATTAACAAAATCCCTCGCTAAACAAACAATTATGTCTTACATCTTCCATTAATGTGGGGAGGACCAGAGTTCTTCTAGAGTTAGAGTTGTTGAGTTGTCTCAAGCTCACTCTATAAGAATTTGTTCGAACCATTGAAATTAGATTTCATGATTAATAGGTTGGACTTAACTAAAACCATTGATTTGTTGGATTTGCGCTAAGGTCAATGTGTATTGGAGGCGAAGTTGGGTAAGTGTACATGAGATGTGCACATATTAAGAGTTGATAGCTCAATGTGTGTGCACACATCAATTAGTTAATAACACAAGATAGGTAGTTGCATAGATATGAAATTGGTATGGATCAGACACCTACCAATTAAACTAAGGATGGTTTGTTGAGTTGCCTCAAGGTCATTCTTAGTAAATTGGATATCGACTCACTAGGAGGACTTATATATAAGTTCTCCGGATCCATAGAGAGAGCTATGAGTTCGCAATAAAATAGTGGGAGCCAAAATGCATTTTATTAAAGACCTAATATCATGCATTTATTCATGTACACACTTCTACTATCTCGATCTTTACATCTAGATTGTTAGAATCATATAATTCAATATGAATCAAAGCATAGTCATGAGTCTTACATTTTGAGTAACCTAAGCTTCCTTGACTAGCATAAAACTAAATGGTTCTCAAATGTAAAGGGTTGCCAAAGTCTTGGAATAGCTATTTTCCTTCGCTTAATGCTTGAGATGCAAGTGTTATGAATAATTTGCATACAAGAAGTACTTGAATAACAATGGATTGGTCCTATGTTATTCAAACTTCAAAAGCAGCATGAAATGGATGCAAAACCATTATGTATCATTTTAGAGAGATGGCCAATGAGCAAGCTCATGCTGATGATATGAGATATCTAAATTGCTCTACCATTTGAAGATAATAGAAGGGAGACCTGAAATGTAATATGCATTATAGATAAAAGGAAAAAGTAGAGAGATATCTTAAAAGGTACTTCCATTATAACAAAAGTTGCAAAATGGAAATGGAATAACAAAGCTTATTTTAAGTTTTTTTCAAGAAGCAGAAGAGAAGGCATATTGATGCACCTTCTATTTCAAGTAAATTTGATAAAGAGGATAACATTGTTTCTTATAATAATACATGAGTATCAGATATTGCATATAGGTCTCACATATACTAGATATGCAAGATCAAAGAAATAATAAAAAGCTTAAGAAAAGAGAGTCAAAACTGTGCACATTAGCCATATAGCAATAGTTGTTGCAATAGCTATAAAGGCTTAAGTTTCAATACTCTCTAATAAGCTTGTTTAAAGTTCTAAACAATTGCAATTCTGTTTTAGTTTATGAATAAAGAATATAATTTTGTTTAATAGTTAAACAAAAGTTTTTCATTTGACTATTAAGAACCATAATTGTTCTACGTGGTCAATTGATATTCCTTATGAAGCTAAAATATTATGCAGTAGAGTTTATAATCTTGAAATGCTTGACTCTATCCTCAATATTAAATTTAAAGAGTGTTAGAGATGTGCCCAACAAACAATCGCCTCAGGCACTTAGTATACACATTCAAAAAGGCATTCTTTCATTATATTAGTATTCATTTGCATATGAGTTGATATAGATCTTAAACTAATTAATGAAAGTCCATGATATGAAACATAGCATGAAGGAAATCATGATGGGATCATGATATTGAGATTCCTATCATGTGTAATTATGTTAGTATCTAAATTATCCCTAGTCATAGGATCAACATGGGACATTGTTGATCCGGATAGACTAGCACATGTTATACTCCTTGATTGGATCAAGTAGTAGATCTCATAAGCTATGAGCATGAGATGTTCAAAGTTAACTTGTGGATGCTTGCTAAGAGTAGTCAAGTACATTGGATGACCTGCTATGAGACAATCATATGGATTATCTATTCAAATGTCA
>CATIWF010116958.1:0-72956 GCA_949630135.1 Balakata baccata
CTACTTATCATAGCCAAATTTTGAAATGGTTCATAACCGATTAATCATTTAAATTTGGAAGATAAACCTTTTTAGAGGGAGAGAATTGTAACGTCTGTTACTTTAGTTAGATCTCAAGTTGCATGTGTTCCAATATTGGATACACTGTATCGACTGTGTTTAAATTCTAAAAAAAAATAAAAGTAAAGTAGAAATTTCTTTTTAGAATTAAATAGAAAGGAATTAAAAGTTTAAGGCTAAATTCAGGAAAAAAAGAGAAATTAATTGGGGGCTAAATTAAAGGAAATTGAGAATTAGGGGGAAGGAAATAGTAGAGAGGAGAATAGTCGAGGATGTAAGTAATAAAAATTATGAAGTTTGGTGATATATCTAGAAAAAAGAAAATCGATCTATGGACTTAATTGAGAAAATTAGAAAAGATTTGAGGAAAATTAAAAAAAGAAAGAACAAGAACCAGTTGAGATATTTGTCATAATTAAACTTAATTTCGTCTGAATACCCAATGCATGGCCGCCATATCATTTAGCATTAGCTTAAGCAATTTTTAGATCATCCTATAAAAACCTAAAATGGGTCCCAATTTTAGAAAGCAGTCGCCATTTTCTACCTCCATCTTTAACCAAAATATTGAGAGAAAATGGGAAAAAAGAGCTCCGCCCATGAAGAAAGAGTGAGGAAGAAAAGGAATTTCTTGCTACTAGAAAGGATTGATCATGGTGGGTTCCCTTTAAATTGCACAAAGGAGGAAGAAGAAGAAAGAAAATAAGGGCGGCAATAGAGGTGATATCTCTCTCTCAATTTTCTTGACTGACCGAATCCCTTAATCAATTTTTTCTTAATTACATGCTAAAGTTTGCATTGATAACTTATACAGTCTGCTTGACTGCATCATTAATAATTAATTAATTAGTTATAGCTCGCAGCATCATTAAGTAGATATGTCCTCTTAAAACATATTGCTCATGATAAAAATGAAGCCTTCCACTGTTTCAGAGAAAGTGAATAATTGTTGACCTTAATTCAAGTGTTGAAATTTGTTTGCATAATTCCACTTCAATTTTTTCTATTTCTTAACAAGTACCATTTAGTTTGAATATTCTTTATTTGGTCGATTTGTTAAGATTAGAACCAGAAACATATCCCATGATTTAAGTAGCTATAGCCAAGTGTCAGTCTTTTGATGTATTGCAAGAAATTATTTTCAATTCAATGAATAAAAATTATGATCAATCTAATTATAACATGCTATATATTCATTCATGAGACTCAATCTAGGCAAGAAAATTCCAATTCATCTAAAAACCAGCAATAAAGCAATAGATAATTTATTGCATGAAACAGATGACATTACAAAGGACAAGCATAACCTTCAGCCTTAAAATATGTTATTTTAGCAAATACAAGTGTATATATATATATTTGACAGAATAAAAGTGTAAATATAGGTGCCTGCTTATTCAAATATGACAGCAATTGGGCTACGAACGTTATATCCATCAGCCACCCAATTCAGATATCCCTGATCAAAATATCCACTTTCATTCATGTTTTTTCTAAATGTTATAGCATATGTAGCTATCTGGTTCACCCCAGTGAAAGAAATTTTTTCAGGCATTACCTGAATGTCTACACCATGAGGTGCCAAGATCTCAACAATATATGTTGAGTTAGCCTGTCCAACATTGGTTACTGTTCTTGTATACCTTTGTGGAGTCGATCCTAATTTGATTGAAAATGAAGGATAATTCAGCTGAGCTTCAGGTATGCTTGAATCATTTGAGCAATGTACCACGCCTTGCGTGATAAGTCCCACCTGTTTGTCAGAATAACCTAAACCACACAAGTAAGGAATGTAATCTTCAGGTTGGATATCATATATAAGTCCCGGATCATTGGCTCCAGATGGATTCACATGGCCTGCTCCCATGTCAAAGGCAGCAGCTAGAGTGAATTCTTGATCAGAAATGGGGTTGCTTCCAACATTAGTTAAATTAGCAGTGGTCATGATAGCAGATTTTATGGCAGCAGGTGACCAGTCAGGGTGGGCACTCTTGAGCAAAGTTGCAATGCCACTAAGATGAGGACAAGACATCGAAGTGCCTGAGATCATAGCAAACCGATTATAACTATTGTCAACTGAAATTGGCCATGCTGCCAAAATTCTCACTCCAGGGCCTATAATGTCAGGTTTCAAAATCCCAGGACTCGCCCTGCTAGGACCTCTTGAGGAAAAATCAGCAACTTGAGGAGCCTCGGGCAATCCGGTTACAGTTCCTTTAAACAAAATAGTAGCTGTGGGAGATGAGGTTGAGTTCAAGTAGGCTTTGATTGCTAATCCTGCTATGTAACTTAGCTGTGATGCAGGGAGTACATGATATTCAGGTTCAATATCAAAGCCCTCATAGTAGTCATTTATTACAATCATGGCAGCCCCACCATTGTCTTTCACTTCCTGGCCTTTGTAAATTGTTTCATAGGAATCTCCTCTTTCGCACAAGACTATCTTGCCTTTTACATCAAAATTTCTCAATGATCCTGGATCGCAAAATGCGGATGATGCATCATTTGCACCTGCATATATAAGTGGCAACAAATTTGAAGGGAAATCAGTTGGCTGGTAAAGAGATTCTCCATTAAACTCTGAGTTGTTTCCAAGTAAAACTGTTGCTCTCATTGCTCTATCTACTGTGCTTGCTCCAACAGTAAGAATCCATGGTGCTTCATTTGATAAAGACTCAGAATCAGGTCCAGAATTTCCAGCTGAGCAACTCACAAAGATCCCTTTCTTAATAGCTGCATATGCACCTAATGCTATAACATCATCATAAAAAGGAAGAGAACCAAGTCCAAGGGAAAGCGAAAGGATATCAATGCCATCTTCAATTGCAGCGTCCATCGCAGCCAATATCTCACTATCACCTGCACTGCTTGCTCTGCCTGAAACTTTGTACATTGCCAAGTGGGCCAATGGAGCCATGCCAATTGCTGTGCCATTGGCCTGGCCAAAGTAGTTAGCACCTTCAACAGGACTTCCAGCTGCCGTGCTAGCTGTGTGAGTCCCGTGCATGTACTCATCCAAAGTATTATTGCTGTCAGTAGCAAAATTTCTTACACCAATAAGTTTGTTGTTGCATAGGGTTGCATTATCACATTTCCCTTTCCATTTTGCAGGTGGAGGAGGCATTTCTTGGCCACGAAATGAAGGATGATCAGCTGCAATCCCACTATCGATAAGTCCAATAATCATTCCCTTGCCATAATTCGAGTAGTTCCATAATCCTGTGTTTGGCTTCAGACCCAAAAAACTAGGTGTATGTGTTGTGTGCAGAGGCACCATTCTTCTGGGTCGTGCTGAAACAAACCCCTCCATCTTTTTCATTGCCTTCACTTCCCTAGCCGTAAGTTTTGCAGCAAAACCAGTAACCACATGGTGGTAGGAGTGCACTAAACGTGCTTGGCTTGATCTAAACTTACTATTTGGCAAAAAGGATTGGTACCAGCTGTCTAAATCTTTTGATTCCGTGAACACTTTGCCATCAGGTTTTTGTAGAAGAACAATGTAAGTGTCTAAGTTGCTTTCATCATTTGAATTTGCATTTGTGGTTGATGAATGGGATGGTGTCTTAAGGATTGCTTGGGAGGAGCTAAACATGAAAGCTAAAATAGAGAAAACAATAAGGAACATGGTTGGAAAACTTTTGCAGCTTCTGTTTTCCATTTTAGTGGAAGAAGTAAATAATATTGCAGCTATACATTTACTAAAAACATTTTGACGTATATATAGCATTTTCATGTTGAGATGACGATGGCCGGCATTACAGAAGTTGAAGTTTGTGTTTGGAGTTTCTTCCTTATTTATCTCAGGATTTCAGAATGGGCTAATAAAAAAATTCAGAATTAATTTGTCTGTGCATAAACTTGTTTTCCATTACATTAGGTAATGCCGCTAGTCAATGCCTACTGAAGGTCTGAAGCAGCGATGAGCCTTATGTACCATAATCGTTTGTTACAATAAGACATTATTGGCCTAGTGAGTCCAACAATATATAGTTCTTGTAAGCTCCACATTAAAATTATACGTTTAGCAAAAAGAGTTTTCCAAGCAAGATTCATTAGTTTGACTTTTCACTAATCGACATGAAATATTTTCCATGTTTTACTCTTTTCTAGGAGTTGACAAATTGTTCTATATTTTTTCTTTTTGGTTTTGAAAATATTTTCCAAAGAAAAGAGTAGTTTGATTTCCCCCTTATTCATGCAAGTTTTAACATATAGTTCAAGGTTGGAAGTAGCTGATTGATGATGATGATGATAGCTAATAAAAAGAAGAATTACAGGTGTTTGATAAAATTTTTTATTGGGGATTGTTTTAAATCAATATTATAAATTTAATTTGGTAATAAATAGGAATCTATGCAAAATAACTTCTTTTTTGCTTGTATGAATCTTGGTAGGAGAAATTAATGTAAGCAAGAAGGCACACGTGTTGGACATTTTCAACCATTGGTCTGCACTAGTGAGACAATTGTCACGCCTGTGACAATGTGGTTGCCATGACCGTGTTGATCAATACGCCTGTGCCAGTAGTGAAGTGATGAACTTTTGTCTCTAGTGTGCTGATTGGCATGCCGGTGCCGCTGGGCAAAGTTTTGGCTCTATCACGAGAGTGGCCATTGTCACGCCCGTGACACCTACATAGATACATGATTTCAACTTTTAGTTGAGAGTCGTTTTTTCGTGTAGGGTTCTATTTAATTCGATCTAATCCTATTAGAAACTACATGTTTAAGTTGGAAAAGGATAGCAACAAATATTCTAAACCTTTTAGGAGTTTATAAACGTATTTTAAGTTATAAAAACGAGACAGATCAGTATTAAGGGAGTTCGATTGAACCTTACTAGTTATCAGTACTTTCAATATACACTAAAGCTGCTAAGATTAGAGATCACATTTAACAAGTGTTCTTTATAGCTTAATTGTATCCTAAGTGAAGAGCAAATTTACTTTTAGAAAAGTAACATCTTAATACATGTCTTGAAGTCATTGTTATATAATCTCTCAGGAAATCCACCCATCAACACGCACATATAGGTGCCTTTCACCTTGCTTCGAGTTCCATCTCTCTTTCATCTTGCTGTTTTTAGGTCTACAACTTCCACTAAATTGTTCTCTGCTCTTGTCACCACTATGCCACTGCAAATTGCAGTCATTCAGGATTTGATTTTGGAGTTTATCTGACAGATGCAAGCTTATACTAATCCATGGCTAGATTGAACTTGTGTTGAGAGAAGAAATGTTGATGGATGAACAAGTTATAGGAGACTAAGGGGAATGCGCAACATTTGTTTGATGAAACGACCTAGTGGGATATTACATTATCTGTTATTATTATTATTATTATTATTTTTCACTTATTTAACCAATTTCTAATCCCCTCTCTTTTTTTTCTTTTTTTCTTTACTGCTAATCTGCTATTACAATTATAACTCTGAAATGATTTATTTGCAGTTCTGTTGGTATTTTAATTACATATATGCTCCCTTGTACATAGTTTCTGAAAGCAAACATGCCATTCGACAATTTTAACTTCTAACAAAATCATAGCTAGTAAAGGGCCGAGGGTGTTTTTGGGTCTGGCTGCAAGGCTTAGGCATATTTGTGAAAGATGTCAATGCAAAAGAAATTGAAACTTACTAGAAATTCAGAACTAATACTAAATTTATAATAATTTCAAAACTGAAAATGAAATCTCAATCTTATTGCTAGAAAGGAAAATAGCAGATTCATATACATATAGATCATGAAGAACTCATCCTCTACATTACCGGAAACCAAGAAACAACAAACCAACTAACTAATTATTTAGCCAAAGTTGCAAACTAACAAATAAAATATATGCTTCCACACTAAGCAGTTTTCTTTATGAAACAATACACACAATTTGCATTCTACGTGGCTACTAATTATTTAATACAATTATCAACTTATTGAATTAATGCCGGCGATCAAGTAGATAATTAATTATAAGCCAAGAATTTTGGGGGCATATATTTTCTGATACTTTATAAGAAAGTATTAATTTAAACTTAGGAAAATTATTTCTAACTTTTGTATTTTTAAATTTTTTATTAATTACTTCCCTATAACTAGAAATGATAGTTGAATTTTGGGTAAGACTGGCATCAGGCTATATTTGGAGAAATTTCAAATTTGCATGATTCTAGCATTTATCTGCTGCATAATTTTAGGTAAATAAGTTATGTTTCTTCTAACAAAATAATTTACTGCATTCTATTATTTTAGCAAGTGGAAATGTAGGTGCCTGCTTATTCAAATATGACAGCAATTGGGCTACGAACATTACGCCCATCAGCCACCAATTCAGATATCCTTAACAAAAATATCCACTTGCAGAAGTTGTATTCGAATTTTTGCTAAATGTATCGAATATGTAGCTTTCTGTTTCGCCCTGGTGAAAAATATTTTATCAGGCGTTACTTGAACATTTACACCTTGTGGTGCTAAGATCTCAAGGATGTAAGTATAGTTAGCTTGCCCAACATTAGTTACTGTTCTTGTGTATGTCTGCAAAGTAGATCCCAATTTGACAGAAAATGAAGGGTAGTTCAGCTGAGCTTCAGGTATGCTAGAATCATTTGAGCACTTCACAGTGTCCTGCACTATAAGTCCCACTTGTTGGTCTGAATAACCGAGACCACATAAGTATGGAATGTAATCTTCAGGTTCGATATCATAAATAAGTCCTGGATCATTGGCTCTAAATGGATTCACATGGCCTGCACCAATGAAAAAGACAATAGCTGGAGTGAACTCTTGGTCAGTAATGGGTTTGCCTCCAAGATTATTCAAATTGGCTGTGGTCATGATAGCAGATTTTATGGCGGCAGGAGACCAGTCAGGGGGGGCACTTTTCAGTAGAGCTGCAATGCCACTAAGATGAGGGCAAGACATTGAAGTGCCCGAGATCATAGCAAATCTGCTTCTACTATTATTGTCAATTGAAATTGGCCAAGCTCCCAAAATATCCACGCCAGGGCCAATAATGTCAGGTTTCAAAATTCCAGGACTTGCCTTGCTAGGACCTCTAGAGGAAAAAAATGCAACTTGAGGAGCCTTTGGCAAGCCAGTTATAGTTCCTTTAAACAAGATAGTAGCTGTAGGAGATGACGTTGAGTTTAAGTAGTCTATAATTGTTAATCCTGACATGTAACTCACCTGTGATGCAGGGAGCACATGATATTCAGGTTCAATAAAAAAGTTATCAAAGTACTGATACATTAAGATCATGGCAGCCCCACCTTGGTTTTTCACTTCTTGGCCTTTGAGTCTCTCATCGTAGGTACCTCCTTGGCACAAAACTATCTTGCCTTTGACATCAACGTCCCTCAATGATCCTGGATCGCAGTTAAGTGGATAATAACGTGGCAGCAATGTTGAAGGAAAATCTTTTGGCTGGAAAAGGGCTTGGCCATTTAACTCAGTGCTATTTCCAAGTAAAACTGTTGCTCTTATGGCTCTATCAACGGTGCTTGCTCCTACCGTTAGAATCCATGGTGCCTCATTTGATAATGAGCTGTTATGTCCTGAATTTCCTGCAGCGCAACTAACAAAGATTCCTTTCTGAATAGCCGCATATGCACCTAATGCAATCACATCATCATAGAATGGTTGAGAACCAACTCCAAGAGAAAGAGAAAGAACATCAACACCATCCTCAATTGCAGCATCCATTGTAGCCATTATTTGACTTTCACCAGCCTCGCTCTCTCCCCCAGCAACTTTATAAATTGCCAAGTGGGCTAATGGTGTCATGCCACTCGCTGTACCATTGGCTTGGCCAAAGTAGTTAGCACCTTGAATAGGGCTTCCAGCTGCTGTGCTAGCCGTGTGAGTCCCATGCATGTACTCATCCGAAGTGTTATTACTATCAGTAGCAAATTTTCTTAAGCCAATAAGTTTATTGTTGCATAGCATTGCATTATCACATTTCCCTTTCCATTTTGCAGGTGGAGGCGGCATTCCTTCACCGCTAAATGAAGGATGATCAGCTGCTATTCCACTATCGATAAGTCCAATAATGACTCCCTTGCCACAATTCGAGTAGTTCCATAATCCTTTATTTGGCTGCAGACCCAAAAAACTAGGTGCATGTGTTGTGAGCAGAGGCACCATTTTTCTGGGTCGTGCTGAAAGAAATCCCTCTTTCTTTTCATTGCCTTAAGTTCCTTGGCTGAGTTTTGCAGCGAACCCCGTAACCACATGGTGGAAGGAATGAACCAGACGTGCTTGGCTTGAGCTAAGCTTATTATCCGGCAGAAAAAATGATTGATACCAGCTGTCCAAATCCGTTGATTCCGTGAACAATTTGCGATGAGGTTTTTGTAAGAGAACAATGTAAGTGTCCAACTTGCTTTCCTCTTTGGAATTTGCTTTGATAGTCGATGGCGGTTTGGTGTCTTAAGGCTTGCTTGGGAGAAGCTACAATAAAGAAGACTAGAAAGCAACATGGTTGGAAAAACTTTGCAGCTTCTGTTTTCCATTTTAAAGGAAGAAGTAGATGATACTGCTGCCACAAAATTAATTTGTTTAATTTGCCCTCTTATGCATGCAAATTCTTTAATTTTAAGTTAAGTGGGCTGCTAAGCGTGCATCTATCCAGTAAACAAATTCCTTTTGAGTGAGTTCTTCACGTAACACAATTGCTAGTTGGGAATTGTTTTCTTTCCTTTCGAGAGAGTTCAGAAGGTTTTTATTCCCCTAAAATGAATAGCACCCTTTTACTTTAGAATTTGTGTTAGTTTAGAGAAATATAGAACTGGCTACTGACTTAAATGTTGAATTCTTTTGAAATCTGTGTATTCTGTCTAAGAAATTGCATCTGAACTGAGGAAAACTGAGTTTGAATTCTTGCGGAGTTTGAATGGATAAGGAAGAAGCCACTTGATACTAATGAAACAGAACAGAGTAGGGCATGTAAACTTGCTGACTGAAAATATGATAAATATATTATGGTTGCTTTCCCCATAACAGGCTTACCCAGCACAAATCCAGATTACTGGATGGTTGAAACTAAACAAATATTCTGATTAAGTTTAGAAACTAAATCTTACTTGATTTTATTTGAATAAAAAAAAAACACAAATTAAAATTGAATATAGATAACTTTGTCATGCATATATGGAAAATAAATCTTAACATCATAAATACCCTTAAAGAACCCACAAATTTTAGATAATCTGGCCACCCATGTATGAAAGCAGACAAAATTTGGATTATACAAAATCCTTGATTATGATTAAATAATTGTGACAATTCAGTACATGTTTGTGCTATAAAAGGTGGTTCAAGTCAAGGTGAAGAGCATTACTATTGAGGAAGAACATAGCACTAAACCTGAATTAAGCAGAGACATGGAGGGGAAAGGTACTACGTTGATTGCTATAGTAGCAATAGTAATGATGGTGTTAGCTTCAGGGCATGTGAAGGCTACGGATCAGAATTGCATGGCAGATTGCTTGGCGAATTGCCATGGATCTAAACTTGGTTGTGAATTGAAATGCAAGTTTAAATGTCATCCTGTCGAGAATGTGAATAACTTAGGAGATGAATCAAGTTTCAATCAACACATAGAGCTCAATTGATAAACAGCTCAATTATAAAAAAGAACTAAACTAATATTGTACTCTCGAAATAATGATGTTCTAATCAAAATTATTTTTCTTTTATATTTTCGTGTCTTTGTTTTATGTATTTTTATATATAATTTACATATACATGTTCGTGACGTTTGTCCCATAACTGAATAAAAGCCAAGTTAAATTTACTTCTAATTCTTACAGAAAAATATAAATGAGTAGGCAGAGTTTACAATAGGCTAATGGGATAACAGACAAGTGGTTCGGAGGCATTCTGCATAAAGAATAAGTATATAACGAAATGGGTACCCATTTGAATTGAGGTGATATATCCTAAGTTTTCATACTAACTTTAGAAAATAAATCTTACCTTGGTTTTTTTAGGAAAAAAAATATATGGGTAATACTGACACTTAATGGGCTTGGGCCTAGCCCGTTTTTCTCCATTAGGCTGATGAATGTATTGACTGCTGGGCCAATTGCCATGGATCTAATTTTGCATACACTGAAATGCAGATTTCTCCGTTATCCTGTTGGAAATGTGAAGAAGGTGGGAAATATCCTGTCCATATTGCAATATGGATTTCTGGTCTATGTCTGCATGAACAGAAACTACATCTGTGCAAACATAGGCTATATATGCACAGACTTAGGCTATTTCCGCTCATACATAGATTAGGAGTCCATATTACAATATGTACAAATGTCCATTGTATAAGAATTTAATAAATTGAGGTTTAATTATCATAAAGAGCTTAACTAATAAACACCTCAATGTGCTGGTCCTGGTCCTGCAGGGTGAGTGAAGAAGATGAAGGCAAGATCTTGTGAAAGAATTTTTTTTTTTTGAATCAAAATGGTTCTTCAATACTCAAGCCAGCAGTACATCAGTAAAGAGAAGAGGCCTAATGAAGCTAGGGACCCCTTCCCAACAAGTAATATAATCGAAACTATGAGCTGTTAAATTTATGAGCTTGAGAGAGAAATTTGTGCTTAGATTGGTGTTAAATTTATGGATATTTCTTAATTTGCAGTATTCACCCAAACTATTTACCATTTTGTGATATTTTTTTCATAAATTTCCAAATTTGTGCTAATTTGACCAATACGCGCCAATTGGATTGGCCAATTGGCACGCGGCATTGTTTGCGCACCAAGCTCCAACGTGCATGCATGCATGCTATTTTTGCCCCAAATTATTTTTGTTAATCTATTTATTAAATTTTGTTAATTATTTTTTTGAACAATTACGATACAATTTATAAATTAGATTTTGATAAATTACATTTAGTAATAGTTAATGAAAATTAAGTAAATAAATTAAATTAATAAATTATAAATTAAGCACTTAGAATTTAATCAGACATTAAGTAAAATTTAGAAAATAATAATTTATAAAAATTTTTAGCGATAAAAAATGTAAAGAATTTATAAAAGTTGTCGTAAGTAATTACATTAAGTTTTTTTTTTTCACATATCATTTGTTGTAAAAGTTTACCCATATTATTATTATTATTTGCCTCACACATTTTTTGGTTATAAAAGTTAATCTACGTTATTATTATTTTTTTTTCATGCACAGATGTTGACCGTTAATTGTTAATTAAATTATTAATTAAATTTTGGATAATTATTTTAAAAAAATAAAGACACATTGATAAATTAAATTTTGAAAAAAAATGAGAAGTGCGTCAATTGGACTGGCGGTCGTAGGCCGCGTGGCTTCTACCAAATAATAATATGGGTAAACTTTTACAATGAATGATGTATGAAAAAAACTTGATGTAATTACCTACGACAACTTTTATAAATTTTCTACATTTTTTATTCTTAAAAATTTTTATAAATTATTATTTTCTAAATTTTACTTAATATATGATTAAATTATAAATACTTTAATTTATAATTTATTAATTTAATTTATTTACTTAATTTTCATTAACTATTACTAAATGTAATTTATTAAACTCTAATTTATAAATTGTATCGTAATTTTTCTAAAAAATAATTAACAAAATTTAATAAATAAATTAATAAAAATAATTTGCGAGCAAAAATAGCATGCATGCATGTTGGAGCTTCATACATCACTTCCTGATGAACAGTGCATATTGGTCAAATTAGCACAAATTCGAAATTACGGTTAAAACAACCACATATTCGGAAAGTTATGAAAAAATACCACAAAATGGTAAATAGTTTGGGTGAATACCACAAACATATTCACCCAAACAGAAATTTTGTATATATGAGCTGTTTTAATGATGTTTCTGTTTGTTTACAAGTTTATATTGTGTCCAAGTGATTTTTTACTTTGTTTCAAATTCAAGCATTTCAGAAAGTTTATTTCATGATTTTTTTTTGTCTTTTTGGGTACATATTATTAATTAGATAACCATACATGTGTTGAAGAAAATCAAAATTTCGGTTACATAAAATCCCTATTAGGATTATGTCAAACCACAATGACAAATGTAATAAAGAATTCCTCAGAATGAATATAGTAAAGGACCATCCCAAATTGCAACAATTCAGTAGCTGTTTGTGCTATAAAAGGAGGCCCAAATCAAGTGAAGGGTATTGTCACACAGAATTCAGGAAGAATATAACAGTAGTAAACCTGAATTAATCAGAAGCATGGAGGGGAAAGGTGTTAGATTAGTTGCTATATTAGCAATGTTAGTGATGCTGGTGTTAGCTTATTCAGGGGCGCATGTGAAGGCTGGACATGCTTCTGATAGAGCTCAATGCATGAAAGATTGCATGGCCAAATGCCACAAATCTGTAATTGCATGTGAATTCAAATGTGGAGTAATTTGTGGTCCTCCTAACGATAGGGGTGGTGGGAACAATGTGGAAAATAAACCCTCCAATCACCTCAATCCTCATGAAGGGCTCAATTAACATTAATTAGGCTTTCCGTAATTGTACTCATAATCATGTTCCAATAAAAGCTCTTTTATATTTTCATGTTTCCCTTTAATTTATATATAGTTTGTGTTATATCTGTTTGTTCCAGAAGTGGAATCCCAGCCAAGCATAAGCCTGAAATGAGCTAAATTGCCAATAAAATATATATTGAAATAGGATAATTTAAAAAAAAAAATTAAGGAAAGAGATTTATTACTCGCTGAAGTTTTCAACAGATAAATGGTTTAGATATCAATTTATATAAAATTGATTTTCGATAATTACAAATTTATACTCTATGTGAGATATAACTAAAATCAATATTTGAAATGGAGTGGAGAGAGTAATTTATTACTGTAAAAAATGATTAATTTGGTTTTTAAAAATGCCATGCCACCATCGATTGTGAAAGAAAAATCAACGGTGAATTACACTGATGGTATTATAATTATATAAATTGTAACAATTTAGTACCAATTTTTATTTTATAATTAAAATAATCTTTAAACTACTAAATTATTACAATTTATATAATTGAGATACCGTCAGTGTAATTCACCCAAAAAATCCGGTGAGAAGAGTGAAATATACAACTTGTCGTTTAGACAAGCTCATATGCTTAGTCCAAAACTTGAATATCTAATGAAAATGATGGGCTATAGATAATGTATCCATAATCCATCACATCTTCTTTTCTCTCAAGCTGCTCTTTGCCTTTTAGCCATTTTTGCTGTTTCTTTTTTCTTCTTTTACATTTAATTAATTCTTTGTAGGTTATAATTAACTACATACTTTTTTTTTTCTTTTTATTTATCGTGAATGATCTATAACCCTATTTTTAATATGATGACACCTAGAAAACTAAAAGAGCAAATGTCGTTCAAATAACTAAAGAAAAAAAAAAAGAGCGTATAAGCTAATACTCTTCCTTCAAATTTTGTAATTAATAAATTTTAGAAAAAATATTTCTATACTCTTGAAAACAAAAATTAATCATATTTATTAATCGATAATAAATTTAAGGGATAACTAAGATATTAAACCTCCAATGCTTCTTAAAAAAAGGTAAGTGAATATTAAGTCAAGATACAAATAAGGAAATTAAAAAAAAGTGCAAATAATTATATAATTATCGACATTAAAGTTTTTTTTTTAATTTTACATAAATGCATAAAAATAATTACAACATAATTGAAATATGAAAGTCATTCCAAATAGTGAGCAGATGATATATCTCTAGAATATTTTTGATATATCTTTGGCATATTTTTCACCAAAAAAAGAAAAAAACAAAAGAAAAAGATGAAGAATGGAATCATTAATAGATCATTTAATATATTGTTTGACTTGTATTATTCCTTGTGGAGCTAATGTTAATCAAACTGTTAACTCGTAGGTGCACGGACTAATTTTAGATTGGTTAGACACTCCCAAGATCGTTCTCTTACGAAATTGCTAGCTTAAATTTTAACTAATCAAGCTTACCAACGAACATGACAAAATGATCCTAAACACACTAATCCAATTTTGGAAGATTTGTAATCAATTAAACTAAATTATATTGAATTAAAATGGCAACTAAACTACTAAATTCGTCAAATAAGATGATTATGTACTTAGTTTTGCATTCCCCAACTTGTATTCCTTTATAACTAATTGAGTTCAATGAATTATGATTTCAAGACAATCACCTTAAGACATTAACTAACAAAACTAATGAATTAATTAAAGTTCAATTTAATTTTGACGTCAAATTAAAGGTGATGTTCCTAATAACTCAACCCTATGATTTTCATTTCAAGGTTAATAATTGGTGGCTAATCAATTATCACACAAGAAATTAAAGAAGAACAACTGAATTGAAATGGAAATCAACTTTCATTAAATGGAAAAATAAACAAGATCCTACAAGTTCAGGTTGCTCGCTAAGTACCCATAAAGGAATTAGCTTAATATTACTATAACAATGCTAATGTTCATAGTAATATCCAAGCAAGACATTGCAGCAGCAAAATAAAAAGAAAAAAAAAATGCTTGCTTCCTTAAAAAATTGCAACAGTTCAAACTTGGAGAAAATTGGTTTTCAATCTTGCAAGCCAACTCAAGAGCAACTTCAAAAGGGACTCGATGAATTTCTCCAAGTGTATGGATGGTGTTGTCATCAACAATTTCTCAACTTGTTCTAAAAAATGCAGCAGTAAAAAAAAGGAAAAATGTAGTAGAGCAAACCCTAAAAAGAAAAAAGAAGAAGAGAAGAGAAGAGAAGAGAAAAACCTAATTTCTAAATAGACCTATTTAAATATTCAAAACTCATATTTCATGTTAAATTCTCTCTCCCTAACTGTTTTTCCCTTTTAGATTGCTTAAAATTGCTCCCCAATGGTCTAAAGAATCCAATTCTAACTCAACTTCCTTTATTTGAGCATTTTTAATCTGGTTGCTATAGTCCCAGGCGTTGCTTGGGTTTTGGAAAATTGCCTTAGTTGGAACTTGGATCGTCGCATGTGTGATGAACATCGTGTGTGTGATAGTAGCTTCACTTCTCAAACTTTAATCCAATATTGCGTGCTTGACGCGACAACAAAATTACTCCTTTCAATGCAAATTCACACCCAAAAAACTTATAATCGCTTCCAACTCCTTTTCAAACCTAAAAACACAAATTTACACATATTAAGTATCCAAAATCAAAACTTACATTAAATACAGAAATTACTTAATAAAACATATACTAAATAAACACACCTCAAAAGCCTTGGAATTGATTTGTATAGTTTATTTGTGGAGCCTTATGGTATACATTCAGAATACCTTAAATATGCCTTCAGAATACCTTAAGTTCCTTAGATATACCTTTGAAATGCTTTAGTTCATTTTTAATCAGAACAGAAAAAAAAATACCATGGAAAATTAAAAGAAAAAGAAGAAGAATAATATAATTGAATCCAAATCAAATTCTCAAACTAATTCAATTCATTATTAAATATTGGATATACCTTTCGAAATATATTAGATATACCATGCGAATACTTTTAGAATACCTTAAAAATTCTTTGGAAATATATTAGATAAACTTTAAGAATATTTTGAGAATTTTCTAGGAAGAATTCTATCAGAATACCTTAGGTATACTTTGAATATGCTTTAGGAATTTCATGTGAATATTTTGGGAATATCTCAAATGGAAAATACCTTGATGATTTAAAAAAATAAAGCAACTTGCAAGATGAATAGAACAACAAAAAAGTTGTAACAACCTAAAGCAAAAACATGAGTTTTGTTTCTTATAAATTTTACCAAAAGAAATTTATAAGAAACAAAAATTTGATACCTGAAAGCGTTGAAATCGTACTAAGGAGGAAAATTGGATTCTTTGGAGTTTGTACGAATAAAAATCGCAGATGCAAGAGAAGAGCAAAATGTTGATAGACGGAAAACCTGAATCAGAGAGTTGAATCATTTCAACTTATGAGCGGACACTGTAGAATGGAAGTGAGGTGACGGAGTCCCTCCATTAAGAAGTGGCTGTGGAGACCGCATTATCGCTGCCGTTGGGAAACTTTAGCCGATGACGACGAGATTTTTATTTTTTTTTCCGCTTTGTGGAAACGAAAATTCAAAAAATCAGTAAAAAAAAAAAAATACTTTCGGTATAAATGAATAAAAAGGAAAAACGGAGATAATTCTATAAATAAAACCAAAAACTAGGTAATGCGCGAAAATTCTTGTATAAATAATTAACCTTGCTACACATGTATGAAAATCAGTCAAAAGTTGGATTACATAAGATCTTGATTTAAATAATACAATCGATGCGAATCAGATTTGGATTTTGTAACAACAAATGTTTCAACCCACAAACTCACATGTAATAAATTAATAACAGCCATTCAATTTACGACAAATATATATATATATATATATTATTCAGGAAAAATATAGCACTAAACTTGAATTAGTATATCAAAGGCATGGAGGGGAAAGGGGTTAGAGTAATTGCTATATTAGCAATGTTAGTAATGGTGGTAGCTTCAAGCCATGTGAACGATACTCCAGCATGGGAAAGATGCTTGAAGCATTGCAAGGACCATTGCCATAAATCTAAACCTGCACGTGAATTTAAATGCGAATTCATTTGTGGTCCTGGTGCCACTCTGAAGAAAGAGGAAAATTAAGCTAGGTTCAATCCCTATGAAGGGCTCAATTAATAGGAATACTGATCAATTGTACTCTCAAAATAAAGATGTCCCAATAAAATTTCTTTTACATTTTGTCCCAAAACTGGAAACCTAGCAAGCGTAAGCCTACGAAGGTGGGTGAGGGGATGGACCTACTCCTTATTTTGCAGAGAAGTCATAAAGAGTTACATATGTTGAATGAGTGGAGAGAGTAATTGTTGATGCATAATTAATTATTGGAAAGATAAATTCTTAAATAGATATAATTTAATTATATAATTATATGCATTTAATTATTTTATTAGTTGATGTGAATATAATATATATATATATTATTACATAATTAAATTAATTTATAAATAACGTGCTAAACTAAAAAAAATTGAAATTAAAGTATAAATAACGATGACAAGTTTTGGAGGAAAAGCATTGGTGTTTGTCATGTTGAGTTTGGGGAGAAGTTCACTTGGGTACAAAGAAGGTACTCGAAGAAGATGAAGGAAGTATGAAATCCACGACGAATTGTTAAGGTATATATAGATTTAGTGGAATCCTATTGCGCAAAGAAACTCATTTGTAATTTGCTCTTAAAAAAATTTTAAAAAAAGAAAAAGAAATCAAAGTTAATTTGTTATGTACGTAAGTATGTAATAGATAGATATGAATAGAAATTGTTTTGATTTGTATGAGTAGTGTGACTATTTCACTGAAAGTTTAAAAACTGCAAGAGACGAAAGAGGAAAGAATAAAAGTGTTTGAAGGATTAAGTGTATATAGCAAGTCAAAATTTTCAAACATTTTTTTTTTTAATTAGCTCTTTATTGTGGCTGTCTAATTAAAACAAATACTACTGGAGTCTAAGAATGGAAATTAGATAACTTGATGGCATAGACATACGGTTACTCAATGAGTCAAATGGAAGTCTTGTCATTGTGATTCATGTTTCAATGGAAAATTTTAGGGAGAAAATCTACCAATTTACCTATCATATATGATGTGTTAACACATAAGCCAGGGCCTAAAAACGAAAATAGGAAAACTTTTGGGCTTTTTTTATATGCCAAAATATTTTCTATTGATAAATTGAGGGGTGGACAGTGAGGTACAATTTTCAATGGAAGTCCTCGTCATTGTTATTCAGATTTCAAAAGAAAAATTTCCTATATATAGAACATCTACCTACGTGCATACTTACCTATAAAATATGGTTTGTTTAATTTGCATATAGCAAGCAAAAGTAGAGTTTTAAATGACGTTTCATGTATTGTATTGGAATCAGTATAATGGTATTGGACTAAATCAGACAGTATTGTTTATCGATACAGTAAATTATAAAAAACTAACTAGCAAAAAAATTCATCTCGTATCCTGTATCGTATTAGTATTGGAATCAGACGTTAAATAACGAGCGACACGTAATATATGAGAAGATATTTAAAACCATAAGCAAGAGTTTAATAATGAAAATTAAAAATAAATAAATAAAAAATCAATAATAATTGACAATATAATATTTTTCATATCTCTTCTATCTAATTAGCCAAGCTATTCATCTCAGTATTGCTCATTTTTTACTTCTCAATTTTATTTCTACATTTAGTAGAATTTTATTTTATCAATTACAAATTGAGGGAGGGTGGCAATGAGACTTGAATATGAATTGTGCCATAAATCTAAACTTGCATGTGAATTTAAATGCGAATTCGTTCGTGGTCCAGGTGCCACTTTACTCAATTGTAAAGATTTCCAATAATATATCTTTCACATTCCCTAAACTGGAAAACCCAGCAAGCAGAAGCCTACAATGGTGAGTCAAAGGATGGATAACAGCCAGCAAGAAACAGAGCTAACAAGCAATCATACGGGTCCAGGAGACTCCCATTTCATCATTCTGCAGCAACGGCTATGAACTAGCTGGAGGACTAAGCCACTCCCGCATTCCCCTATTCGTGAGAGACCCCAATATTAGCCAATGTACTATATATATGTGAACTTCTCACACTAAATTCATATGTGAACTTCATGGTTAAAATCCATAAATGAACTTCTTATATTTTCTCATGGTTTTCTATATTTTAGCTCCCATTTTGCTTATAGTTTGCTCCATTTTATCAGTCACAAATTCAAAATATAGCAATGTAAACACTTGCATCTTCACAAATTGTGTTAGAATGTGATAATAAAAATAACAAATGTATAAAATTACCTCTAGAAAATACTCAATTTATCAATGTCCACCTCAACTTATTTTTTATTAGTAATACTCCTTTTTTTTTTTTGAAGAATTATTAATTTATTAGTAATACTCCTAATATTTTAAAATTGATGCAAAATTAACCAAAATTAATAGAACTGCCAGCTTTTGTTAACTTTTTTTGTCTTTACCGAGTCTCGATATCGGGACTTTTTAAGGAATGAATATTCTTCTTTATGTCACTAAGGATAAATGTCCTTGACCATTAATTTTAATTATAAAAAACGACACATAAGCATACCATATTAGATTAATTAAACAAACTATTAAAAAAAAAAAGCCCACCCCCATCTTTTTTTTTTTATAAGCAAGATGATTTTATTGAAAAAAGGTGACAAACCACCTTAATCAAAGTCTAAGGTGATGAAAAAATCTCTCATCTAAATCTAAGCATATCTGCTAAAGCAAATAAATCCTTTCTACAAGCTGAAATAAACAGAAATGAGCAGAAATTTAAAAAGGAGTTCATGTTTACAAGGACAAAGAAAAAGATGGTTGGCGAGTGTTGTTCGGTATCAGCTGATAGGAAGGTTGGTGTAGCACGTGTAGGCTTTCTATCTGATGGTACTCATAACATCTTACTTCAGCTAAGTACAAAGTTTTATCTTAGAGATCTTGAATTCCTCCTGTTGAAGCCCACCCCTATCTATCCCTTCATTATCTGCCCTTTGAGCCCTATTGGTGTTCTTGAACGCAGAATTAACAAAGATTTAGGAGGAAGTCCTTGATTTCTCATTTTCTCCTTCTTCTTCTTTCCTTATCTCTCTATGATGTTCCTCTCATCGGTGTCTGCCAGTTTGATCATGTCCTTCGAAGATGTAGTTGTTTTGAACCAAACCATTGGCAAGCCCCTATTCTAAATCATACTTTCTACGTTCCTGCTTTTGAAAACAGGGGAAATAAGATAAAGAACCCAAAGTACTGAATCCATCACACCTCACAAGTGAGAGATCTTTAAAGTTGGGGAAGTTGAAAGCCAAAAACTCCAAGCTCTCATCAGGGACTATCACCTAATTAAGCTCCTCCAACAACGGGTACTTGGAGGCAAAAACGACAAGCCAAGTCTGAATATCCGTAAGGTTCAAGCCTAAATGAAGAGAATAAAAAATATATACTAAGAATCATTTAATAATTGTTGCTGTGAGTAGTGATTATATGTGAGAAAGAGGTAATATACTTAGCCAGAATGACATTCTTCATATGGTGTTATGTCACCCAAAGTTACACTGCCTGTTTATCCAAAAAGTGGTGAGCAAATAGAAAGTAGTCATACAGGAATTTTATCAAACACATAGTGAGCAAGTAAAACTACCATGACAATTGGCCTTATTTTCATTAACATTCATCCAACATTCAACTGGTACCTATATATGCATCATATAATGAATATTTACTTAAAAAAAAAAAATCGAAACACCTAAAATATGGTCCAATTTAGCTTATTTAGTTAATTGGTATTTTTAATACGGTAATACCAAAAGATTATGATTTATTTGGTCTTTTAGTTGATATATTTTTAATATTTTTCATAAAGATTTTGACAGCTGGTACCAATCCTTTTTGCCGCAATTCAATAGCTCTAAGCCAAGCATGTGGTGACAGTGTTTGCAGCAAAACTTGCAGCAGATGATGTGTAGGAAATAGAAAAGGACAGGTTCGTTTCAGCCCGCTCCAGAATGGTGCCTTTGCACACAACACATACACATTATGGAGTGTGGAACTCCTCAACTTATGGCAAGGGAGTGATTATTGGACTCATTGATAGCGGAACTGCAGCTGATCATCCTTCACTTACTGATGAACTAATGCCTCTACCTGCAAAATGGAAAGGGAGGTGTGACAATGAAGCGCTATTAACAACAGCAACAACAACACTATGCAATTCCGCTATCAATAAGTCCACTAATCACTACCTTTCGAGTAGTTCTATAATACTGTATTTGGCTCCACATACTCAAAGAACTAGGTATATGTGTTGTGTGCAGAGGCACCATTCTTCTGGATCGTGCTGAAACTGATTAACCCTTCCTTTTCCATTGCCTTCGCTTCCCTGGCTGTAAGTTTTGCAGCAAAACCAGTAACCAAACGTGCATGCTTGGCTTGAGCTAAACTGACTAGATATGTGGCAAAAAGTAGTGGTACCAGTGGTCTGAATCTTTTGATTCAGTTGAACATTTTGCCGTCAGGTTTGTGTAAGAGAATAATGCAAGTGTATAATTAAGTTGCTCTCCTCTTTTGGAATTTGAAGGGGTTGGTGTCTTAGGGATTGCTTGGGAGGAGCTAAACATGAAAGCTAGAATGAAGAAGACTCTGGCAACATGGATATCAAAATTTTACAGCTTGTGTTTTCCATTTTAATGGAATGAAAGCATCCCAAAGGGTCAATGGACGGAAACACCTTTTAGCTTCTTGGGTTTGGTAGATGAGGAAAAAGTGTTGAGGAATGTTAACAATTCTTCATGCATATATATATATATATATATTTAAAATAGAGCAATAGCTTATTATAAAAATTAATACTATTTTATAACCGTAGAGATATATATATATTTTTCATCGAAAGTGTATAATAAAAAATGTACGAAGAATTATTATTTTCAAGTTTGTTATTACTTAGATTTCTAATTTCCAATTTATTCGACTTCTAAACCCTTTTGGTAGACATGGCTTAGAGTTCATACATTTTGTTTCTGGAATTTTATTCATTTGATTTTTGTAATTTAATTGGTCGATTTTAATTAAAAGCCTTTATTTAACTACTCACTCACAATTTTATGCTTTCACAAATTACAATAAATGTTATCGATTGAATAAGAATCTTATGCTTTTACATATTACAATAAATTTTTAATTTTATCCAATGAATAAGAATCTTCATTATTAATAGGGTAACAATATTCCAACGCTGGCCCTTCTACTTGAACGCTTTGGCCAATCTGTGTTTACCATTACTGTTGCCTAGTATCATAGGGTGGAATCCATATATGGGTAATTTTTGTTTGTTTTTTTTTTTTTGTATATCTTGTAGGGTAGATGTTGAATTCAATTTGTAATAACTAGTGCATGGTTGGTGTATTAATTGAACTAGTTTTAATTGATTTACTACAGGAAAATACAGATTTATCTAAGCAATTAGCAACGTTGCATATGCATCACTAAATTTCAACGCCATAGCGACACTGGGACTGCAAAATGTGATTTGACATTAGCGACATCTCTCTGATGCGTGGCGACAGATTATTTTAGCGACAAACAAGTGGTGTTGCTAGAATTAGCACCAAAAGTTGGGGTTAAATCTAAGATGTCACTACTCTTCGTCGCTGAGGAACACGAACTACGCCTTAGTAATGCGTTACTAAAGGATGTAAAAAAGTCAAAACCCAACCATAACGTTATGTGTAATCTTCGTTAACCATTATTCATTGAGCTTTCTTTTTTTTTTTTTTCCTTTTTGATGGATTATGCACGCCCATAAGCCACTTACTCATAATTCATGAGTAGGAAAAATTCCATATTCTGCCTTTGTATTTTTTTTTTAAACTCTTTAATTAGATAATTTATGTTTCGGTATGTGAAGGAGATGTTTGAGATTATTGTTGAGTGTTTTAAAAACAAATTTTATATTTTTTTGATTTAGGAGTGTTTGACATTAAGTTTAAGAAAAATACTTCTAGGACAAAAATTTGTATTTTTTAAACTTTTTTTTAGTTTTAAACACTATTATTTTTAGATATAATCAGATAAATATATATTTTTTCTAAAAGTATATTTGAAAAAAATAGTTTACAAAAAATTAAAAAATCAATTAATTAAATAAAAAAAAATTCAATACATGCTTTTATGACACTAACAGCAATTTCAAACACGTTGACTTTTTTTAAATTTCTTATAAACTGATTTTCTCTAACCTCCTTTTGAAAAAAACATATATTTACTTACTTATATATAAAAACAGTTTTCAAAATTAAAAAAGTTAAAAATATAAAATTTTTTCTAAAATGCGTTTTTCTCAAATGCAATATCAAATAAAGAAAATTGGATGAAAAATGGAGATAATTAGAAAGGGAAAATACCTTAATTTTTAAATTTTTTAAAGGTTGCCCTCTTAATATGTATATGGCATGTTCAGTAGATAATAATTTTTGCTTGCATATGAAAACTTAATTATATATATATATATATATATATATATATATTTCATTATGTTAACTCAACTTTAATTAATTTGTATATGAAACTAAACATAAATTTCCATTTAAAATTTTCTTTTCCCATTTCAAGATTAGTAAAAGAAACCTAAGCAATTTACCTAGTCAGCTATCCACATAGTCCTTTGGGATTTCTTTTTATGGATAGTAATATGTATAACCTCGAATATTGTTTTCTTTTTCCTTTTATCCTTTTATTGCCTGCTACATATCAAAAGTTAGAGATTGTTTCAAAGTCATCAAATATTTTATGTATAGAAGTAATTAAGATGCTTTAAAATTGAAGAAAGGTAGATGCTTTGCCGATGCTTGTAAAACTAACTCGAAATGTCGACAGATATGAATTTTTTTTTTTTTGGTAATGAAAACACGTGAGTTGTTGAAAATAAGCATGTGACTGTATATATTAATATATGTGAAAATTACTATTTGTCATCTTTATTTGATATAATATACTAGAAAGGTAGATGCTTTGCCGATGCTTGTAAAACTAACTCAAAATGTCGACAGGTATGAATTTTTTTTTTTTTTTTTGGTAATGAAAACACAGGAGTTGTTGAAAATAAGCATGTGACTGTATATATTAATATATGTGAAAATTACTATTTGTCATCTTTATTTGATATAATACACTAGAAAGATAGATGCTTTGCCGATGCTTGTAAAACTAACACGAAATGTCGACAGGTATGAATTTTTTTTTTTTTGGTAATGAAAACACAGGAGTTATTGAAAATAAGTATGTGACTGTATATATTAATATATGTGAATATTTGATATAATACACTAGTATATGAGATTTGAAAATTATACGGTTTCATATAATATTCTATTACCATCAAGCCTGAAACCACTTGCCTGCTCACTCAAACAGGACAGCAATTGGGCTACGAACAATGTGCCCATAACCCATCCATCTCAGTTTTCCTTGGGAAAAATATCCACTTGCATCTGAACTTTTGCTAAATGTGATTGAATATGTAGCTTTCTGGTTCACTCCAGTGAATGAAAATTTATCTGGCATTACTTTCACATCTACACTTTGTGGTGCTAAGATTTCAAGGGTGTAATTCGAGTTAGCCTGCCTAACATTAGTTACAGTTCTTGTGTATGTTTGTGGAGAAGTTCTCAATTTAATAGAAAATGAAGGGTAATTAAGTTGAGCTTCAGGTATGTTTGATTCATTTGAGCTCTTCATAGTGCCCTGCAGTACTGTAACTCCTACCTCTTTGTCAGAATAACCCAAGCCACATAAGTAAGCAATTTAATCTTCAGGTTGGATATCATATATAAGCCCCGGATCATTTGCTCCTTGCGGATTGACATGGCCTGCACCCATGTCAAAGGCAGTATATGGATTAGAGTACTGATAAAAAATGGGCTTACCTCCAAGATTACACAAATAAGCCGTGGTCATGATGACAGATTTTATGGAAGCAGGTGACCAATCAGAGTGGGCACGTTTAAGCAGAGCTGCAATGAAGTACTCGACGATGAAGGAAGTACTCACAATAATGAAGAAGATAGTACTAAAATCACAACGAAGAATCTACAAGGAAGTTCACGTCTATATAGCAACGTTGGTAGGAATCCACCAAACGTGCTTGGCTTCATGAGCTAAACTCACCATCTGGCAAAAGGATTGGTACCAGCATGTAATTACTGGCTTTGCAGCAAAACTTAAGGAAGATGAGGTAAAGGAAATTGAAAAGAAGGATGGGTTTATTTCAGCACGACCCAGAAGAATGGTGCCACTTCACACAACGCATACACCAACTTTTTTGGGTCTGAAGCAAAATATATAGGACTGTTGAACAACTCAAATTATGGAACGAGATCAGTGGAACCTTGTATATATTGATCATTAGTGTATACGTACAGAGTTTATGAAGGGAAGAACAACAAATAGAAAATGGAGAATAACAACAAAAATACTGATAAATAAAAACACTATTTTGAATATAAGTGGAGGATGTGAGTCATCTGTGATGAACACTCCATGTATATATAGCAACTTTTGTGACTTTCCCGTACACGTTTATTATTTATTTATTTTTGTGACTTTCTCGAACGTTGGTTAATAAGGATAACATACTACGATGGCTCTTCTATAAGGAATTTTCATAATCGTAGAAATTATTTCACTAAATATAATAATAAGTTACTAATTTCTTTTAATTTCTTTTCAAAAAAATTACTAATTTAATTTGTAAATAGATATGCATCAGCAATGAAGTATGAACACTTCAACTATATAGTGTGTCGCGTTTTCGACATCGGCACTTATCAAAGGCGGACACGCAATGTCTTGCGTATGTTTTGTAATTTTCAAAAAATTAGAAACACATTTATTTAAGTTAAAAACATATTTTTTTGCTTCTAGAAAATCTAAAATTTATATGTGACACCAATCATTGCTCAATATATTTGATTGTTTGTCATTTTTATTTAATTCATATAAAAATAATAATTTGTAATTATATTTTTTATATTTATTTATTTATAAATTTATCTCTATATTTTTAATATTTAAATATTTTCCTCGCATGTTCGTATTCTATAATTTTTATAAATTTCGTTTCCCAATATTCATATTAATATCCGTATTTATATTCATATCCGTGCTACATAATGCATCAGCATAAGAACTTTTTCATTAAAAAAAAATACATACATAAAGGAAAAGATGGACGGTTTAACACGTTTCTTGCTTAATGTCATCCATAAATTACTAATACTGTTAATTCATTCATTATCAGATGAAGATATTTTTATATAATGATATCATTGGTAAACTAATTTGATATATATTCACATCCACTAATATTATAAATAAAATAACTAAATTGATAATTTAATTGTGAAATCCACTACTGAACTGTAAAGTAATTAATTATCAGTATATGTAGAGAAGAAAGCGTGGAAGAAAGAGGCACATGGAGATGTAAGTGGGTGCATGAAAGGATATGAGGTTTTCTATATGAGAGCTTAGTGTGGTGTACTGGGTATAATTTATATTTATAACTTTATAACCATTAAATTATCAATTTTTAATTTTAGTCATTAATGATCAATGGATAAAATTAAAAGTTAATAATCAAATAGTTCCCACAAAATAAATAAATAAATAAATATATATATATATATATATATAATAGAGCAACATTTCCATTCACACCTTCAATTCACAAATGGGTATAATACTATATATGAAAAAGGTGATATATATGCATTATTGATGGTTGATAATTATGATAGTTGATGCATATGGTATATGTAGATTAGACTTTGCAAAAGTAGGTTCCAGTTTCTATATATATATATTTGAAAATGAAAATTGAAAGAATGTTGCACTTATCAATTTCATAATTATGGGCTGAATGATTTATACACGTAAGAAGCTAAAATTCATGCAGCCAATATGTACATATATGAGAAATTGTTAAATAGATCGAGTTTATCACGTTATCTATAAACCAATCCAATGACACAATGATATGTATGTATATTATTTTCACATCAACTAATAGAAATAAAACAATTAAATAAATATCATTATGTAATTAAATTGGTCTAATAGAACTTATCTACTTATATGTATTGATCCAAATATAATGTAAGGACTGAGTGGAGCTTCGTTCATATATCAAAAAGGGTTAACATGATGCTAATTGAATGATATGATGAATTCCTAAAGCACTAGTTAAAGTGGCCCTTTAATGAGAAAATCCTTTGAATCCAATTAACATTAATTTGTATGAAAAAGAAACATAATTTTTCAATATTTAATTGGTTTATCCCATTTCAAGGTTAGTAAATGAAACCCAAGCAATCTACCTAGTCAACTATCCATATAGTCCTTTTTCCCCCAAGTTTACATATGTAGAACCTAACTTTATCTTTGAAAATTGTCCTAACTATTATAAGCTATATTAATTTTTCAATCCTATCAACGTGGAATTCAATACCTCTCTTTCACGCTCAGTTCCGTAGTAGGGGTACAACACAGCGAAAAATTATATGAAACGTGAAATAATAGCAAATCATACTGTTTATAAACTATGACTTTGATACCACGTAAAATTCGGTAAGTAATTGACTTATATCTAACTTTTTCCAAAAATTAGCTTATAGGTAAAAAATTATCAAAATCATTATAAACTCTAATAATTTTCCAATCTTACCCGATATAAAATTTAATACATGTAAACTATGTAATTCCTAAATAGAGTTCTATATAGGAATCACATAGTTTACAATATATAGCAAAATAACCTTGAAGAATTTTTTTTTTTCTTTTTTCCTTTAATTGCCAGCGACAGATCAAAAGTTAGAGGGAAGCCTTTGCTTCAAAGTCATCAAATATTTATTTATGTATAGAAGTAATTAAGATGCTCTTAAAATTGAAGAATCCGATGCTTTTAATTTTATAAAATTAGGTCGAAATTAATGTAGATCGGTACGTATAACCTTTTTTTATTCCTTGCATTTCTGACCTTTCATTCTCATCTTTATATCAACTAGTTTTTTTATTAACCATACGTATGATTATTAGATATTAAATTCGTCATTAAACTAATTTTTAGTAATTTTGTATATTCTTTCTATTCCTATTTTTATATATTATTATTATTATTATTATTATAAAAGACAAAAATATTTGATATTTCAACTTCAAGTCTTTCATATTTTTTAGATTACAAATTCCAATATTCATTAATTTATTTAATTAAGTTGACAACATTAACTTTTATTATTTTTTGGAATAAATTAATATTACTATATATTTTGTATTATGCATTTTATGATTTTTCCCTTTTAATATTAGCAATATTAATTTTTTTCTTTCCTTTTAATATTAATTATTTTTTATATAAAAATAATGTTACCTAATTCTAATAGAATTGGACTTCTAATTTATAAATTATTAATATTATTTACTAATAAATTAAATTATAAAATAGCAAAATTAATGTATTTAACTAATACAATTAGACTAATTTTTTGTTAAATTTGCTTGTCTCCCATATTCCAACTTTTATATATAGAATGATTATGATTAATTAGCATTTATGGAAGATTACATGACATATTATTCCACAAAGTAAATTACAAAAACTTTGATTGATACTAATTACCATCATGGAGAATATATCGATTAATTAAAAAAACCAAATAAATAATATAATTTTACGTTATTCCTATATTAAAATACCAATTAACTAAATCGAATTTTTGTAATATTTGAACATTCATTATACAATGCATATATACATACCAGTTTAATTAAAAAAAGAAATAAATAACTTTGTTACAAATATATGGAAAGTAAATCTTAATTTCATATATACCCTTAATTGGAATACTTATAAAATCATTATAATCAATAAAATCCAATCCTTGATTTGGATTATTAATTTAATAACCCACAAAATAAATTAATTAATTAATTTGCGAATATATATATATAGAAAACATTTGTCACACATATAAAAAACAATCCGAATTTGGATCACAGAAAATCCTTGATTTGGTAATTTCAACCCACAAAAAATTACAAATTGTGATAATTCAGTAGATTTTTTTTGTGCTATATAAAGGCTGTTTAGATTAAATATTTTTTATTCAACAAGAATAGAACACTAATTGACTTGAATTAATCAGGAGGCATGGATGGGAAAAGTGTGAAATTAATTGCTATATTAGCAACATTAATGATGGTGTTAGCTTCTGAGCAGGTGCAGGGCGGATGCATAGATGAATGCATGAAGCGTTGCAATCCGTCTAAAGTATCATGCATGTGGTATTGTGAAACTTGTTGTGCTCTTGGTGGTAAAAATTGCAAGATAGATGGTAGTGGCAGTGCTGATGGAAATATGAAGAATATGGATAAAAAAAAAAAATTAGAAGGTATTTTCTCTGAAGAGTTTAATATTTAATAACAGTTGAGATATTCTTAATTGTTATTTCTAAATAACAGTGTTTCTAATAAATTGTTTTTATATGTTTTTCTTTTATTTTTTTAATGCATTATTTTGCTTTAATAATTAATATATATGATTATGAAGATCGAAATGAAATCATAAAATATATAGAATTTATTATTTTTTAATTTAAATTTTACAAATTAAAGATGAAAGAAAAAGTGTACATACATCCTTAAATTGTGGGCTGATCATAATGAGTTTCTTTCGAAAAGCCTTAAATATATCTTAACTTATATTAGAATTCAATTATAAAAATAATCGGATTGAAGATAATGCAAACTTTCTGCCCTGAAGGGCAAAGATTTGACATCATGAAAGAATTGTAATATATATATATATATATGAATTTGAGTCAACCCTACACCTTCTGGTCTGCTTAACAACACAACGTAAATCTCCAAGTTTCTTTCATCTTTTTCATTATAAGTGTTTGCTTGATATAGAATCTGGCATGTCTGCAGTGATTAAAGAGGTACATATGTTGATAAGAAAACAAACATCTTGGCTTGCCAATGTTATTGACATTACAAAAAATTGCAAGTTGCAGGTGCTTTTGAGCTCCTATACTTCTGCATATAAACTATCTCATTTTAACAGATCATTGAAGGAGGAGATATTTTTCCTTCTCATGGGCTGTCTCAAGCCATATAATACTTTGTGCGATACCAGGAGTCACAGAGTTAACCGTCCAATTAGAAACTACCCTAGTGTTGCAGCGCTTACCACAAGATTTTGCAAAAATCTCGACGCCAAATTTCAACAAAGACAATGGCGTCACTATATTATGATACTGTAGCGACGTCGAGTGCAATGGTGACAGCTAATTCAGATGTGACAGTAGCAACACGGTTATCGATGCAATTGTGATGACGCCAAAGCTGGCGATAAGTTTAAAGACATGGCGTCTCAATTTTCGACCACGTATTTGCGTTGCTAAATTTAGAGCCAACAGCGACTTTCCGATGCATAGAATATCGGCTCGTGTCTGCCATCGCTAACGCCGTACGTAATAATAGGCGTCGCCGACCTCTAAAGCGAATCACATCGTTTCATTTGATTTACACTATTGTATCGACGCAAGATGGGCGCCGTTCCGTTGCTAATAGTCTGGATTTAACTTGGTGAAATCCCAAAATGCTAAAGCCACTGAAGTCCCCAAACCCACGTCGCTTCAGGAGACTCTGTCCGCCATTCGTTGCTGCTGCTCCGCTGTCCGCACACGTCTCCCCACGTCGCCTTCTTGCCTCTCCATCCACATCGCGTCGTGGCCAGCTTGCAGGCTCTCCTTCTTCGGTTCAGCAGATTGAGGATTCTTGCCAGGTATGCCTTTCCCCTTATCTGTTTATTTAAGCTTGGATGCTAGGAAAATGCAGTAACAATGTACTATTATAAGTCATAACTGCAAAGTAATGCAGAGACTGCAGAATGGCTTATTGTTTCCTTGTAACAGCAAAAAAAAAAAAAAAAAAGCCCGAATTTTTTCAATCTCTCTCTAGTTACTGTTGTTATAATCGTCTGTATTATCGTCTTTATCTTCAATGTTTAGCTTCTCGTCAATTACCAACATCCAGATGATAATAATCAGGTGTATTTCCCGAAATCCATCGTCCTTTTTGGCCTTTCTACTGCTGTTGTTATAAACGTCTAAAATAAGTGATATAAAACAAAAATTCGGAAAGAAAAGTGAGAGAAAAATACGATTTGGCTGTCGGTTATTTGCATTTTGCAGAGAGATCAAAACACGGGGGCTGAGTACAATGGGTTTCCTTCGAAAAGCCTTAAATCTTTCTAAACTTATGTTAGAACGCAATGATAAAAATGTTGTGGACATGGTTAAAAATAACCGGTTTTTCCTACATGAACTATCGCGTATGTTCTTTGAATATTGTTTGAGGGCTGAAAGGTGTAATTTAATACATAAAATAAAACTCACTAAAAAGTACCAATTCTTATTCTCTGCAGAGGTTCTTAAGTTACCACATAACTCGTACACTTCTTAATATGGTCAATCAAGGACACAACCTTAATTGCATTGACAATGTTATTCTATGTATAGTAAATCTATATAAGTTCCTGCTTATTCAAAGATGACAGCAATTGGGCTTCCAACTCTATACCCATCAGACACCCAACTTAGGTATCCCTGAGCAAAGGATGTACCAGTGCTCCCATTTTTGCTAAATGTTACCGAATATGTAACTTTCTGGTTTGCCTCGCTGAAACTGATCTTATCAGGTGCTACCACAATATCCACACCTTGTGGTGCAAATATCTCAACAGTATAAGCTGAATTTGGCTGGCCATAGTTTGTGACTGTTCTTGTGTAAGTTTGTGGAGTAGACCCCAATTTGATAGAAAATGAAGGGTAATTCAGTTGAGCTTCAGGTATGCTCGAATTATCCAAACACTTCACTCTGCGTTGTATGATTACTCCAACATGTTTGTCAGAATAAACCAGACCACATAAATAGGGTATATAATCTTCTGGTTGAATATCATAAATTAGTCCAGGATCATTTGCTCTTGATGGGTTCACATGCCCTGCACCAATTTCAAATGCAATAGCTGGAACAAATTGTTGATCAGAAATGGGATTGCCTTTAACGTTGTACAGATTGGCAGTGGTCATGATGGCTGATTTTATGGCAGCAGGTGACCAGTCAGGATGGGCATTTTTCAGCAGAGCTGCAACGCCACTTAGATGAGGACAAGACATGGAAGTGCCTGACATCATCATAAACCTGTTAGTAGTATTGTCAACTGAAATTGGATAGGCAGCTAAAATGCTCACACCAGGGCCTATAATGTCAGGTTTTAGGATCCCAGGACTTGCAATGCTAGGACCTCTCGAGGAAAATTCAGCAACTTGAGGAGCATCAGGCAAGCCAACTACAGTTCCCTTAAACAAGATTGTAGCCATTGGCAATGATGTGGAGTTTATATAGTTTTTTATAGCAGATCCAGCAATGTAACTAACATGTGATGCAGGAAGCACATGAAGACTGGCTCTTGTGATATAGCCGTGGATTTCATCATTCATTACAATCATAGCAGCACCACCGTAGTCTTTCACTTCTTGGCCTTTGGAAACTGTTCCGAGCCCTCCCTCGCATAACACTATCTTGCCTTTGATATCAACATTTCTTAATGATCCTGGCTCACAGAATTTGGCTGATGCATTACCATTGGCACCTGCATAAACAAGAGGCAGCAGTGTTGAAGAAAAATCTTTGGGCTGGAAGAGGGATTCTCCATTTAGCTCTGCTTTATTTCCGAGTAAAACTGTTGCTCTGATAGCTCTGTCTACAGTGCTTGCTCCAACAGTCAGAATCCATGGCGCCTCATTTGATAAAGAGGTTAAATTTGGACCAGAATTTCCCGCTGAGCAACTGACAAAAATCCCCTTTTGGGTAGCTGCATATGCACCAATTGCAATTACATCGTCATAGAAAGGATAAGAACCGATGCCAAGGGAAAGTGAAAGCACATCAACACCATCTTCAACTGCAGCATCCATTGCAGCCAGTATCTCACTCTCCACGGCCTTTTTTGTTCTGCCAGAAACTCTGTACATTGCTAAATGGGCTAATGGAGCAATGCCAATTGCAGTGCCCTTAGCCTGGCCAAAGTAGTTAGCACCTTGCACAGGAGCCCCAGCTGCAATGCTACCTGTGTGTGTACCATGCCCTATTTGGTCCAACACTTGAGTACTGTGAGTAGCAAAAGCTCTTGCACCAATAAGCTTGTTATTGCATGACATTGTTCCATTTAACTCACATTTCCCTTTCCATTTTGCTGGTGGAGGAGGCATTCCTTCGCTGCTAAATGAAGGATGGTCAGGCGTTATTCCACTATCCACAAGTCCAATTATCACTCCCTTGCCATAATTTGAATTTTCCCAAAAACCTGAATTCTGCTGGAGACCCAAGAAAGTAGGCGTATGGGTCGTGTGCAGAGGCACCATTCTCTCTGGACGGGCTAAAACCAATCCTTCTCTCATTTCCATTGCCTTTACTTCCTCTGCTGCAAGTTTTGCAGCAAATCCAGTAACCACGTGGTAGTAGGAGTGAATTATACGTGGCTTTTCTGATGCGCTGAAGGTGTTAGGAGGCAAGAATGATTGATACCAGCTATCTAAATCTTTCCATTCTGTGAAGTATGCGCCTTCTGGTTTCTGCAGGAGAACAATGTAAGTGTCTAACTTGCTTTCCTCTTTCTCCACTGTTGTCTCGGAGATGACAAAAGCGGAGCTAACAAAGAGAATAAGGAGGGATATTACTGCTTTGTTTTCCATATTGTTGAAAGAATTAGAAATTGGTGTAATCAGATTTGAGTGAATATCAAATTTATAGGACCTGAACATCATGGTCACACATTAATAAATCTTTTCTTAAATCGTTCTCGATATAATGGAGATAATACACAAAATTGGACCAATCACGCTTAAGAGATAAAAGAAGACTAATCAAAACTAGATGTTTATTGGAAGAGACTTTTCTTTTCTTTTTATCTTAAAAGTTGGAGTATACTACTGTCCTGTCTATGTCATTGGCATCTATGCTTTAGATAATGTGATGTTTTTGTTGATCCACAAACGTTGTATCTATGCTTTAGATAATGTGATGTTTTTGTTGATCCACAAACGTAGTATCTATGCTTTAGATAATGTGATCATGATATTTAACAAATACATTAAAACGATAATGCTGACTATCGTCCATGTTCAGATAATTTTATCAAGTACTAACAAGTTCAGATATTTTCTTGCATTTTCAATAGTTCTTAACATTTTTTTCGTTAAATTGACAAAATTCATTTCGAATTATTAAGAATTATTAAGAAGTAGATGAAGTTTCAGCATCAGCTCTCTGAAATATCTGTTCCTAAAGATTTGCTTAAATGACAGGAAGAAGATTCACCATGAAAACTTCTGTAGACTCCTATTATTGATATCACATGCCTATTTTGACCATTGTGTCCTGAGTGAAAAAAAAAAATTTTGAAAAAAAAAAGGCTAAGTGGAAAGTACTACTTGCGCTGAGTGGCAGCAAGAGTTAGCATCTGTTGTACTGATGAGAAATACTAACCTTTTTATATTCAGCAAGCAGTATGTACTATAGTCGATAACCTCCCTTTTCTTTTCTCTGCTTTGTACGTAATCCTTTGTTGGTTTTTCATTTGTTGGGAGGAAGAAAAAATCGAAATTGTGCTCTGCTAACTGATGGCATCCTTTGAAGATAATGCAAACCGTAGACATGGAAATTTTGGAGGTCCAAAAAAATTGGACTTATATTTTATTTAGTAA
Source organism: Balakata baccata (assembly GCA_949630135.1). Taxonomy (NCBI): domain Eukaryota; kingdom Viridiplantae; phylum Streptophyta; class Magnoliopsida; order Malpighiales; family Euphorbiaceae; genus Balakata; species Balakata baccata. The sequence continues at coordinate 34,500 of CATIWF010116958.1, forward strand.
TTAATTTAATTGTTAAATAAAGGATCCAACCAAATATTTTTATGTATCAAAATATTCAATTGCCTAAAATGAATAAATATATTTCTTAAATAGTTTACGTATGCATAAATACACTTAACTAAATAAAAGAAATATATTGTTTCATTTTGTGATCTAAATATTATAAATACACCTTCTCAAATTCTTCTATAAATAGAGGAACTTCATTCTTCATTGAAAAGAGAAAAAAAAAATTCAAGTCTCGAGTCACCGGAATTCTGCAATAAAAGCATCCAAGTAAAACTTTAATAAATTCTCTCTAAGCATTGAGACTATTCAAAATCAATGCATCAAAGCTTCTATATCTTCAAATCAAGATTATCAAAGTCTTCAAATCTTCAAACGATGTCTTCATTCATCGTGGATTCAACCTCATCTTCTTCAACAAAATCGAAAAAAAATTTTCTACAGATTCGAGATCAACCTTCATAAGTCTTTAAACCGTAATCAAATGAGGAAAGAATTACAGGCTCTAATTTCTGTATTCGTGGAAATTCTTTACTAGAGATTGTATTCCTTTTTCGTTTATTTTAATAAATTTAATTTTGATATTTGTTTATCTTTTTTCTTATCTTTAATTTTAGGACAAAAAATTTGTGTGTACACAAATATTCTGCAAAGACTGGACATCATGAGAAAATTGTAATATATTAAACATATAAATAAATATGAATTAACACTACTTCTGGTTTGCTTAAGAAAACAATGTAAGTCTCCAAGTTTCTTTCATCTTTTTCATTAAGTGTTGCTTGATTGATATAGAACCCGACACATCTGCAATGACTAAAGAGGTAATTATGCTGAGAAGAAAACAAACAAACATCATGGCTGGCGATGTCATTGACCTTGTCTTTCCCATATTATTACAGGAAATTGGAAATTGCTGGTGCTTTTGAACTCCTATACTGATGCACGTATCTACGATTCTACATTATCATTTGTACAGTTCAATGGCGGAGAATGTTTAAAATTGTTAAGATTGCCAGCAGCATTTATCAAATTTGGAGTCCATTGATTGGATTTATTTTGATGTACTTGGTTTCAAACATTAAAGTCCATAGAAAAAAGTTTGCTTCAGGACTTGGGTAATGCCGTCCCTCCAAATTAGAACAAGTCTGTTGATGTTTGCATTTCAATTTTTGGCGTGAACACAGTGCAAGTGGTTTATCTATATTGTCCATGACAATTTTTTTGGAACTTTCTTCACAAGATTCAGATTATCATGGAGCGAATATATTTCTCATAAACAATTTTCACAAGAAACCTATTCTAGAGGATTTTACTGCATAAAATTTCTGTATAAAAATATCGTGCTAAATTATTTTCGAGGATCCTTCACATTTGGGAGACTTATAATTTCAGAATTTAGATATCATGTAAACAAACCCACATTCAAAAGAATCAAACAGAATTAACAAAATGAAAAGTTCAGTATTACAATATGTTATTCCATCATGCCTGAAAGTACGAGCCTGCTTACTCAAACAGGACAGCAATTGGGCTACGAACAATGTGTCCATCACCCATCCAACTCAGGTATCCTTGAGAAAAATGTCCACTTGCATTTGAACTTTTGCTAATTGTGATTGAATATGTAGCTTTCTGGTTCACTCCCGTGAATGAAAATTTATCTGGCATTACTTTTACATCTACACCTTGTGGAGCTAAGATTTTGAGGGTGTAATTCGAGTTAGCCTGCCCAACATTAGTTACAGTTCTTGTGTATGTTTGTGGGGAATATCCCAATTTAATAGAAAATGAAGGGTAGTTAAGTTGAGCTTCAGGTATGCTTGATTCATTTGAGCACTTCACAGTGCTCTGTACGATAAGTTCCACCTCTTTGTCAGAATAACCCAAGCCACATAAGTAAGCAATGTAATCTTCAGGTTGGATATCATATATAAGCCCCGGATCATTTGCTCCTTGCGGATTGACATGGCCTGCACCCATGTCAAAGGCAGTAGATGGATTAGAGTACTGATAAAAAATGGGCTTACCTCCAAGATTATACAAATAAGCCGTGGTCATGATGGCAGATTTTATGGCAGCAGGTGACCAATCAGGGTGGGTACGTTTAAGCAGAGCTGCAATGCCACTGAGATGAGGGCAGGACATTGAGGTGCCCGAGATCATAGCAAACTTCTTCGTAGTATTGTCTTCTGAAACTGGCCAAGCAGCTAAGATATTCACTCCAGGGCCTATTATGTCAGGTTTCAAGATCCCAGGACTTGCAATGCTTGGACCTCTTGAGGAAAATGCAGCAACCTGAGGAGCATCTGGCACTGCCAAGCCTAATACAGTTCCTTTAAATATGATTGTTGCTGTTGGAGATGATGATGAGTTTATATAGGCTTTTATTGCTGATCCCGCAATGTAGCTCACTTGCGATGCAGGAAGCACATTCCATTCTGGTTCTATAAATGACCCATCGACCTCATCATTCATGACAATCATGGCAGCGCCACCATTATCTTTCACTTCTTGGCCTATGGAAATAAGATCAGACCCTCCTCCCTCACACAGCACTATCTTTCCTTTAACATCAACATTTCTCAATGATCCTGGCTGGCAATATGGATTTACGTTACCATTTGCACCTGCATAAACAAGTGGCAGCAAGTTTGATGGAAAATCATTTGGCTGGAAAAGAGATTCACCATCTAGCGTTGCATTATTTCCGAGTAAAACTGTTGCTCTTATAGCTCTATCCACGGTGCTTGCTCCTACGGTTAGAATCCAAGGTGCCTCATTTGATAATGAGCTATTATCAGGTCCACCATTTCCTGCCGAACAGCTTACAAAGATTCCCTTTTGAATAGCTGCATATGCACCTAATGCAATCACATCATCATAGAAGGGATGAGAACCAATTCCAAGAGAAAGTGAAAGCACATCAACACCATCCTCAATTGCAGCATCCATTGCAGCCAATATTTCACTGTCACCTGCCTTGCCACCTCTGCCAGAAACTTTATACATTGCCAAGTGAGCTAGTGGTGCCATGCCGATTGTAGTGCCATTGGCTTGCCCAAAGTAACTAACACCTTGAACAGGACTTCCAGCTGCAGTGCTAGCTGTATGGGTACCATGCATGTAGTCATCTGATGTGTTATTACTGTCAGTAGCAAAATTTCTTGCACCAATTAGTTTGTTGTTGCATAGCGTTTTATTGTCACATTTGCCTTTCCACTTTGCAGGTGGAGGCGGCATTCCTTCCCCACTAAATGAAGGATGATCAGCTGCTATTCCGCTATCAATTAGTCCAATAATCACTCCCTTTCCATAATTTGAGTAGTTCCACAGTCCTGTATTTTGCTGCAGACCCAGAAAACTGGGTGTATGCGTTGTGTGCAGGGGCACCATCCTTCTGGGGCGGGCATGCACAAACCCATCCTTCTTTTCAATTTCCTTTACCTCATCTTCTGTAAGTTTTGCAGCAAATCCTGCCACCACATTGTGGTAGGAGTGTACTAAACGTGGTTGCTTTGAGTTGAAGGTGTTAATAGGAAGAAATGACTGATACCAGCTATCTAAATCTTTGGATTCTGCGAACACTAAGCCTTCTGGTTTCTTTAAGAGGACAATGTAAGTCTCTAAGATTTTTTCTTGTTTTTCATCTGAAGTTTTGTTTGATAAATAACCTGGGAAATCTGTCATGGCTAAAGAGGAGCTAGAGATGAAACTCAAAATAAGGAGGAAAACTAGAAACATGGTTGGCAATATTATGAAACTTCTGTTTCCCATCTTTTTGGAAAAACTAGTAAGTGCGGGTGCTCTTGAGCTCCTACAATGTTTTGCATGTATTTATATTATCTTCTGAACAGAGAATTATGATGGCCGGCATATGTCAAAGTCAAGTATATTGGTTGGATTTGTTATCTTTTATTATTATTATTTTTGTTCCCTATCTTGGACGTCTTGATTATGACCCAGTCACTTGCTTTCAAACACAAAGTCCATAGTTTACAGTTTGCATTAGGACTTGGGAATGTCGTCAGTCCCTGTCAGAACAACTCTTCTGTTGGACAATCGAGATAAAACATTGGTGGGATAACTACAAGTAAAAGGACCAAATATTTTTTGAGCTTGGATGAAACAAAACAATTTATATCGGAACTTATCACCGGTTAAAAGTGAGTTTAAATTTTCAACTTTTATGGATATAGTGCCAATTGGTTTATTGCGGAGAATATTCCAATTAAGCAATTTCATCAGCTGGGCTTCTTCCGCATATGACAGAACAAGCTTCTTTTTTTTTCCTTTATTTTATGGAGTTGAATTTGTTTTATATATTGTTTGTATATATATCTTAACTACACTGATTTGGTCAATACTCGTTTTCTTTCATTACATTCTATTTTACTCCCAGGAAAAGTTTTACTAAGTTAAATTTGCTGCAACTTTCAGGTTAGCTGAAATACGTAGCTTTTGATTCAGTCCTTACTAGTGCCTTCTCAATTAAATTGTGTATTGAAGCGATCGATTGCAAGATTAGCACCAAAGTTAGTCGAAGACTTTATTCTTTGAGTTTCTAAAAGTAATTAAGTTACTGAAAGTAGGATGGCTGATTGCTGTTCCATGACTAATTTGGAAAGCAGACTGGTTCCGAGGAATAGTAATAAATTCAAATGAGATGCTCAATCTGATAAATGTGCAAATTTTTCCATGTTCTGATAAGTGGGATGTTGGTCAAAATTGAAAGACCTTAGAAAAGATAGGACCTGATATTTCTGTTAGGTACAGATACAATGAAGTTTGTTTAGTATATCATTCTGATTTGTATTCAGATTAGAAGCAAGCCTGTTATAATATGAAATTTGGCTTTATGATCATTCTTGCTAGAATTGTTAGCCTGTTATCAATTATGGAATCTTATTCTCCTATTCCTGTTTATCCGCTCTGCAATACATTGGCGAGATAATCCCCTGAGTCACATTCTCAATCCCAAGTTCTTTGTTCCTGACTTGCTCTCCTTTTTCTCTAATTTCCTCCACTTTCTCTTTTCTTTCTCACATTCCAATTATGGTCATATTTGATGCTGATGCACTATCAAGCACGGACACTTCAACTGTATAGTGTGTCACGTTTCCGACACCAACACAAAACGTTTTGGGTGCGTTTTGTAATTTTCAAAAAATTAGAAGTGTACTTCTTTAAATTAAAAATATATTTTTCCTTCTAGAAAAATATAAAATCTCTCGTTGATAATAATTATTGTTTAATAAATTTGATTGTATGTCATTTTTGTTAAATTTTATACGAAAACAATAACTTAAAATAATATTTTTGAATTTAATTATTTATAAATTTACTCATATATTTTTAATATTTACACGTTTTTCCCACATATCTATGTTCTAGTGTTTTTATAAATGTTATTTCTCAATGTCCGTGTCCGTACCCTTATCTAAATCTGTGCTACATAGCTGATGCACCATGTTAATGGAGACTTTGTTGCTCCTTAACAACCACAAAAAAAATATGATCAAGACCTGAAGTCCAAGAAAAGAAGGTTCAGTGAGGAAGACCTAGACAAAGAAGAAGAAGATCTGCGGCCCCAAAATCTGAAGTCCAAGAAAGAAGAAGACCTATGATCCAAGACTTGAAGTCCAAGAAGAAGACTCAATGGCAAAGATCTGTGATCTAAGACCTGAAGTCCAAGACTCAGTGAGGAAGATCTAGGCAAAAAGATGATCAAGACCTGAAATCCAAGAAAAGAAGGCTCAATGAGAAAGACTTAGACAAAGACAAGAAGACCTGTGACCCAACAACTGAAGTCCAAGAAGAAGACTCAGTGGCAAAGACATGTGATCCAAGACCTAAAGTCCAAGACTCAGTGAGGAAGATTCAGGCAAAAAGATGATCAAGACTTATAGCCCAAGTCCTGAAGTCTAAGAAAAGAAGGCTCAGTGAAGAAGACTTAGACAAAGAAGATTTGTGGCCCAAGATCTGAAGTCCAAGAAAGAAGACTTGGGCAAATACAAAATAGACCTGTGGCCTCTAAGGTTCAAAAAGTACAAGCCCAGACAAAGAAGAAAGAAACTTGAGGCATCTGAAACTCAAAAGAGAAACACAAACTCAGGCAAAAAATGAAAATGAAAGGCAAATCACAACTGAATCAGACCAGTTGGATTTGAGACAAAGTGTTGGAAAAACCAAATCCCACATCGATGGGATAAAGAGAAATAGAGCAAAATATTAACAAGTGAGGCAAATAACCAAAATGGCTTGAGCCATTTTGGAAATAAGTCATCCAATGCATGCTCCAATTGCCAATTTGGTTCTCGCTCCTCCAGTTCGAGTTGGACCCGGGCCCGCCAAATTCCAACAGTTACTGAAAGTAGGATGGCTGATTGCTGTTCCATGACTAATTTGGAAAATAGACTGGTTCCAAGGAATAGTAATAAATTCAAATGAGATGTTAACAATACTTTCAATATGATAAATGTGGGATTTTGGTCAAAGATTGAAAGACCTTAGAAAAGATAGGACCTGATATTTCTGTTAGGTACAGATACAATTAAGTTTGTTTAGTATATCATTCTGATTTGTATTCAGATTAAAAGCAAGCCTGTTATAATATGAAATTTGGCTTTATGATCATTCTTGCTAGAATTGTTAGCCTGTTATCAATTATGGAATCTTATTCTCCTATTCCTGTTTATCCGCTCTGCAATACGTTGGCGAGATAATCCCCTGAATCACATTCTCATTCCCAAATTCTCTTTCTTCTTGACTTCCTCTCCTTTCTCTCAAATTTCATCTGCTTTCTCTCCTCTCCTTTCTCTCAAATTTCATCTGCTTTCTCTTTTCTTTCTCACATTCCAATTATGGTCATATTTGTTGCTGATTTGTTGCTGATGAACTACGAAGTACGGACACTTCAACTGTATAGCATGTCACGTTTCCGACACCAATACAAAATGTTCTAGATGCATTTTGTAATTTTCAAAAAATTAGAAGCACATAATGGAGACTTTGTTTATCCTTAACAACTGCAGAAAAAGCGAATGGTGAAAATTATTGTTGTCGGAATCTCGATCAAGTCAATCAGATCATCCGTTCACAATTGTATTTCGGTATTATAAGAACAAAAGAAGCCTATACTAATGGATTGGCTCCATAAAACTTTCGCGTAAATAACGTCGTACTCTTATTAAATTATTTTTGAATTTAGATAGCAAGTAAACAAGCCTGTCATTCTCAACGATTAAAAAAAGAACATAACAAATTAAAATAAACAGTTCAGCGGTACAATACGTTTTTCAATCAAGCCTTAAAACTACCTGCCTTCTCATTCAAACAGGACAGCAATTGGGCTACGAACAGTATATCCATCAGCTGCCCAGTTCAAGTATCCTTGAGAGAAATATCCAGTTGCTTTCGAATTTTTAGTAAACGTGATAGAATATGTAGCTTTCTGGTTCACCCCAGTGAAAGAAATTCTATTAGGACTTACCTGAATATCTACACCTTCTGGAGCCAAGATCTGAATATTGTAAACTGAATTAGGTTGTCCAACATTGGTTACAGTTCTTGTATACGTTTGTGGGGTAGATCCCAATTTGATAGAAAATGAAGGGTAATTAAGTTGAGCTTCAGGTATGCTTGTCTCATTTGAGCACTTCACGTTACCTTGCGCGATAAGTCCCACCTCTTGGTCAGAATAACCTAGACCACACAAATAAGGAATGTAATCTTCACCTGAGATATCATAAATGAGCCCCGGATCATTTGCTCCTGAAGGGTAGACATGGCCTGCACCCATGTCAAAGACGGTAGCTGGAACAAGCAGTTGATCAGAAATGGGCTTGCTTCCAACGTTGTTCAAAATAGCAGTGGTCATGATAGCAGATTTCGTAGCAGCTGGTGACCAATCAGGGTGGGCATTCTTAAGCAGAGCTGCAATGCCACTAAGGTGAGGGCAGGACATTGAGGTGCCTGAGATCATAGCAAACCTCAAGTTAGAATTGTCAACTGAAACTGGCCAAGCAGCTAAAACTCTCACACCAGGGCCTATAATGTCAGGTTTCAAGATCCCAGGACTTGCAATGCTAGGACCTCTTGAGGAAAATAAAGCAACCTGAGGAGCATCTGGCACTGCCGAGCCTACAACAGTTCCTTTAAATTTGATTGTAGCTGTTGGAGACGATGACGAGTTCATGTAGGCTTTTATTGCTAATCCCGCAGCATAGCTCACTTGAGATGCTGGGAGCACATGAAGCCTTGGTGATGTAATTGGCCCTACAACCTCATCATTCATGACAATCATGGCAGCGCCACCATTATCTTTCACTTCTTGGCCTTTGGAAATATCTCCAAACCCTCCCCCCTCACACAACACTATCTTGCCTTTAACATCAACATTCCTCAATGATCCTGGCGGGCAATCTGGGTATGGGTTACCATTTGCACCTGCATAAACAAGTGGTAGCATTGTTGCTGGAAAATCATTCGGCTGGAAAAGGGATTCACCGTTAAATATTTCATTATTTCCGAGTAAAACAGTTGCTCTTATAGCTCTATCAATGGTGCTTGCTCCTACGGTTAGAATCCAAGGTGCCTCATTCGATAACGTGCTATTATCAGGTCCACCATTTCCTGCCGAACAACTTACAAAGATTCCCTTTTGAATAGCTGCATATGCACCTAATGCAATCACATCATCATAGAAGGGATGAGAACCAATTCCAAGAGAAAGTGAAAGCACATCAACGCCATCCTCAATTGCAGCATCCATTGCAGCCAATATTTCACTGTCACCAGCCTCGCTAGCTCTGCCAGAGACCTTATACATTGCCAAATGGGCTAGTGGAGCCATGCCAATTGCAGTGCCATTGGCCTGTCCAAAGAAACTGGCACCTATAACAGCACTCCCAGCAGCTGTACTAGCAGTATGAGTCCCATGCATGAACTCATCTGATGTGCTATTACTGTCGGTAGCAAAATTTCTTGCACCAATCAGTTTGTTGTTACACAGTGTTGCATTTTCACATCTCCCTTTCCATTTTGCAGGTGGAGAAGGCATTCCTTCCCCACTAAATGAAGGATGATCAGCTGCAATTCCACTATCGATAAGTCCAATAATCACTCCCTTACCATAATTTGAGGAGTTCCACAATCCATAATTTGGATACAGACCCAGTAAACTTGGTGTATGTGTAGTGTGCAGTGGCACCATCCTTCTGGGGCGGGCTGAAATGAACCCGTCCTTGTTTTCCATTTCTTTCACATCATCTGCTGTAAGTTTTGCTGCAAACCCTGTCACCACATGATGGTAAGAGTGTACTAAACGTGACTGCTCTGTGCTAAACGAATTAACCGGCAAAAATGACTGGTACCAGCTATCTAGATCTTCAGACTTTGTAAACACTATTCCTTCTGGTTTCTTCAAAAGGACAATGTATGTCTCTAAGCTTTTCCCTTTTTCTTCACCTGCGGCCTTTTTAGACAAGGCAGCTGGCTTATCAGTGATTGCTAGGGAGGAGCTGAAAATGAAATTGAAAATAAAGAGGAACACAAGCAACATGGTTGGCAATATATTGCACCTTGTGCTTTCCATATTATTTGATAAACTAGGAAGATGTTGGTGCTGTTGAAATGCTACAATCTTGAGCACGTATTTATAGCATCTTTAAAGACAGAAATAACAAGAGCAGAATGTATGAAAACTCATCCATGGCCGGCATTCATCTTACATAGTTGGAGCCTATTGGTTGGACCTTTTCCTGTATTTATTTGTTTCTCTTGTTTAAGCTTCAGGTGGCTTTATTTGGAAACATACAGTCCATGCATAAAAGTTGGAATTCAGACTTGGTAATGTCGTCCTTTTTGTATTTTAATTTTTCCACAATCTCTTCGAAGTTTTCTCCTTAATAATCAGATTTAACATAAAGCGAGTTCTCCAGGCAATTTTCTTTGTTTGACTTTCCATTAATTGGACATAACCAAGTTTTCAATTTCCTATTCTTCAAAGGAGTTGACATTGGTCTGAATTTTGTCTATTTTTTTTTTTTTCAACTAGAATAAGATTTCTTTGGTTTATACTCGATTGAGTTGAGCATCCTAACATGAAAGTGACACCATTATAATTTGTTTAACATTTAAAATGATATTTTCAGTGGGTTTTGAGTACAAATTGAGAATATCATATCTCCTTGTCTGTGTTGCTCATTTAAAATTAAATTTACATACTAAAAGATTGTAGCTCAGTTAACAATACATACAGGGTTTGCTGAAAATAACTTTTGGGTTCTATTCTCACTAAACACATCATTGGGAGAGATGAAGTGTCTTAACTTTTGACTAAATTCCGAACAATATTAGTTTTAAACTATAAAATGGATGATGATACATATAATATTTTTAAAAAAAAATTAAAATTTTTTTAAAAAAAAAATTAAAATTGTGATGTGAACTGATTAGAGGAATATCAGCAACAAAATTTATAGGAAATTTTTCATAAATACTAAAATAAGGAGAAATAATTATAACTTTACATTCCATTAATGTTTTTTTTCAATTTGACAGAAAATTTTTTTCAATAATTATAACAATACCTAAATCTCAAAATTACCCCAAAATATGCCTAAAAGGTATATCTTTTTTGGAGATATCTTAGTTCAATTTTCACCAAAAACCAAAAAAATGACAAGAATAATTAAATCATTAAAAAAGAATAAGAATAATAATAGAATTCAATCAAAATTCAAAATATTGTAAAATCTCAAATAAACAGTTTAGTATATTTTTTGAAATATCCTTGGGATATATTGGATATACCTCATGAATTTCTTAGAAATACTTAGAGAATATCTTGGGTATACTTTGGGTATACTTTGTGTATATATTGTGATTTCTCAAGGAATTCCCTAAGATAAATTCTTTTGGAATATTTTGGGTATACCTTAAGGATACTTCGGTATGTCTTTGGAAATTCCACAAGAATACCTCAAGTATATCTTAAGGATACTTTGGGTATATCTTAAGGATATTTTGGGTATATCTTGAGAATTTTTTAAGAATTCTTTGGAAGGAATTTCTTGGGAATACATTGGGTATATCTTGAGGATATTTTGTATAACACCCCTTACCTCACTCAAGAACAGTAAGGTAAGCGGGCGATGCCGGCTTGTCTGTATTTATTCTATTACCTTATGAAAACTGTAAAAAAATTTTTTTCATTTTATTAATGCTAATCGTATTATATTTTTAAAATATATTAAAATTCTTTCATGTATCTAATTTAAAAATTTCACACGTCTCGAAATTCATGATCCGTATATATATATGTGTGTGTGTGTGCGCGCGCGCGCAGAAATCCGTTTTACATACCACATTACAAACTACATGGAAATAAACTTTAATTTTATATTACAAAAATTTTTCCAAAAATATACTAAAACAAATTTTGAGACTTTAGCTGCTATTAAATGGATTTCTGCTTTCTTCTTACAACTAATTTAACTTCTTAAAATATTTTGAACCTGCGCGAGAGAAATTTACCTGCGCAAAGCTACTAGTTTAGTGGTATTTCATAGGATAAAAATTATACATACGTTACATTCATAAATTTTATACATATCATAACATAATACCAATATCATGAACAATATTTCACTTATATTCATAAATTAAATGTCATGTAATTTATCTTATAAGAAAAATACAATCTCAATATTTCATTATCTTTATTTATACCATTTTTCTTTTTACTATTTTAATTCAAGCCCCTAACACCCGTGTTTAAACTTATTAATAGGAATATAGAGATTTGTTATTTGAGGCCTTTTTATAATATTGTTATTACTGGATTTTTTTTATTTGCCATTATTGACTTTTTTTTATTTGACATTTTCGGCTCTTTTTTATATTGCCATTTTCGGCTTTTATTATTTTATAACATGTGTTTCTTTTTTCCTTTATTATTTTCTATTCTAGTTTAAGGCTATGTGTGTTCAAGTTTCGACATAATTATTACCATTTTCGTATTACATGTACACTTATGAATATGAAATGCCCATATGTACAATTGAATATCAAATAACCAACAATTATTACATGCAAAATATGTCATACAAAAAAAAAATATCACAAAACAAACTTTCTTATACATAGCAAATTTAGGGCCCCGGTCTTGTGACCCAATTTCAACCTATTTACACTCAGAATATGACTTTGTAACCTTCTAGGATTTTATGCATTATTGTCTTTAAAATGTAATAAAAATCACTTCAATCTGTGTTTTCTACTAAAAGTTAGGGTCAAAATACCGAGTAGTGTGCCAACACTTTTTATTCAGCATTTTTATAATACTCTTATATCCGAGCTTTTGTGACTGAATTTTGACCTAGATACAGGCCGAATTTCAATTCATGATCTTCATAATATTTTTAGTTTTATTTCTTAGCTATCATTTCTAATTAGTTTTAGGACAATCCAACCTATACGGACTAAGTCATGGTCAATTTAATCAAGACTGTTTCAATGCAAGTGCAACAGGTGCAACAGGGTACTTGTAGGATTCATTGCAATTCAAGTATTTCGATAACCTAATTCATTCATATTATATCCAAAATTTTTAGATCACATCAACATGCATAAAACTCAATATTTCATATTAATTTACCACAAAATTATATTGGCAACTATTTTTTATACAAGACATTTTCTAAATCACATGCAAGCATACATTTCATACAAACTTCACATTTTATGATATACACAATTTTTATCCAAGAAGCACTAACAAAATCAGCCTTTAGTCCTCCTCTTGTCAAGTGGCATTTTTCTTGTCTTTGTCCACCTCTTAGTGGCTACTTGTTTAGCCTTAACAAAAGAATCAATATGTTACTAAATGACATATTCATTCAAAATTTATACATGAATATTAAGTAATGATCCTAATACTCATTTACCCTTTTCCATAACTTCATTTCTTCATCTTTTTATCTTATTTAAGTTCATATTAACCTAATGTCATTCCCTTTATTTAGGACAACCAAAACAGTCTCATCCATTTCAAGTCTTTTTCCATAATATTCAACATCAACTAGTCATATACCTAATATTAGTACTTCTAATCATCCTCCATCACATATCCCATTCATAGGGCAACCCCTTCCTCACCATTTTAGGTTATGTTTCATTAGCTTTCAAGTCACAAAACCAACTTCTATGGTCATCTAAACTAAATTATAACACAATCTAACACAATCCTACACTTCTTTCCTTTCCAATACAACATCAATACAACTTCACAATTTCAAACAAAACTCTAATCTAACACTTCCAATCACAATATCCAACCACAAAGGGTCTCAAATACATGCAATAAAGTTGAATTTAAGAAGAGTAAACTATTAGAAAAGTGTAATAAAGGCAATCACCTTTAGCACCATATGTACACTTTTCATAGATATGAATAGAGTCATTTTCATTTATTAATGTTCATTTATAATATGAATTAATTGGATCTTAAATTAATTAATGAAGTTCATGATGTAAATATAGTATGAAGAAAATCATGATGTGATAATGATAGTGAGATTCTTATAATGTGTAACTATATTATATCTAAATCATCCATAGCTATAGGATCAATGAGATGGGACATCGTTGATCCAAAAAGGCTAGCACATGTTTTACTCCTTGATTGGATCAAGTAGTAGTTCTCATAAGTTGTAAGCATTAGATGTTTAGAGTTAACATGTGGATGATTGCTAGAGTAGTTAAGTACATTGGAGACCCACTATGAAATTATCATATGGATATTCTAAACATATGTCAATGATAATTTCATCATAGCAATGGTGAAAATATCCTTGGACTTAAGGTGCTCAAAGTTATCTTGGATATTGATCCTATACTTTAACTCTATTCCTTGTTATCTCTGGGAAAGGTCACTCATAGGGTGGTAATTAGGTACAATTTGAGGTATTCGAAAATAGTTTGATAGAAATAGAGGATTCAGCACTCCTGTTAACAAAAGAGTATATCCACGGCCACTTGTCGGGATCATTACTCGGGAAACTTTGGTCAAAGTAGGAGTGTCTTGAAGAATGACTTCATAGACATATCTTTATGAGTAATGAGTCTCGGTGATAAGTATCAACATCACTTGGACTAGTTGTGATATAGTCAGTCTAGTGAGAGCTGACACTTATACCATGCTCTGAACCGAGTGGAGTATAGTGAGGTTGAAAGGACAAATTGTACATATATTGTCTATGGAAAGGTTCATAGTCAAACTACCGACTTTTCAGTTAATTGGGGGTTATGATGTGTTACTAGATATTGTTCATGATTTGTTTAAGATCAAGTGTTGATATGAGTGGCCAACATAACCGGAAATATAATGGGTTACACGTATTAAAGGTGCGAAAAAGGAGTAAAATGCGTCATTGGATTGGATCCAAATGGAGAGAGAAAAGTCTAGTTCAGATAATTTTCCGATCGAAAATGGAAGATTCCCGACCAGGACCGAGACATAATATGTTCGATCGGGACATGGGATGTCATGGTCGAGAATCGCCCGATTTGGGCATTTCCCGACCAGGAAATGTGTGTCCCGATTGGGACCTACGTCAAAATAGAAAATCTAATCTGATTAGGATTCTTTTAGTGAAAGATCTGAACCCCAATTACTCTAGGACTATAAATAGTCTCTTTTTTGATATTTTAATGTAGCTGTGGATATAAGAACAAAAAGGGTTTTCGTTCTTTTTCTTCTCTTCCTAGCACAAGAATTTGTGGAAAACTCATAGCCAAAGTGTTTTCTTCTTTACATCCTTCGCGTGGATTTTCGTTAGAGGTGATCCAAGAAGAATTACTATGGTTTACAACAACCCAATAAGGTGCACGAAGAAAGGAAAGCTCTAATTTAAAAGTTAATCTTCTTTAAACCTTAGATTTGGTTAATAGATTAATGCTACATAAGGTGTTCCAATTGCATGGGGTTACGAAAATTTTAAATTCTGCTATGTTGTATATGTGATATGCATGAAGTAACCTCAACATAAACTCACCTTGATGGATCTCCAAGCTTGGCCAAAATTCCTTTTCTTTCTCTTCCTTTCTTCCACTCAAACTCTCTTTTATGGTAGAATTTCCATAATTAATTGGTTTCTCTTTCTTAAATTTAAATTCTTCTTTTTCACTCTTTAAGGAGCTTAAAAACACAGAAATGGTGGGTCAGGAGATAGAGTGTGACCGACTATAGAGAGGAGGAAATGAGAAAGATGATGACTTAGGTGGATAAGTGTTGAAAGTCACCAAAATTGACTTTTATATTAAGATTTAATTGTGTGGGTCCCACTAATTAGTTTAATCGCTCTTCTTATTGGTCCATTAACTTAATTAATTTTGACTAAATTTTAATTATGGGAAATTCCGATTCCACCCCATGATTTTCTAATTCTTACAAAATTTCCCCCAACAAGTTCTATAATACCGATTTTGTCCAAAATGAAATTTTAAATTTTTTCTAATTCTTCCACCAATCTTTTAATTCCATATTATTAATATCCTTACTTATTTTCTCTCATAATTTATTATTTTTCCATGGGTCTAAATTTAGACTCCAACCGGACCAGTGCATCCGATTATGATCAAGCGCGATAGGAGCCTAAATTGCTGGACGTTACATTTTGGTATACCTTTGAAAATTATATGAGAATATCTTTAGTATACTTTAGAGATATTTGAATATATTCTAAGAATATCTTAGTGATTTTCACTAAAAAATACAAAACAAAAAAGAAAATCAACAACAATACAGACAAATAACAATTGAATGATCAAATCACTTGGCAAACAATAATGAACTAACAAAAATTTAACTAAACAAGAATCGAACAGTTTGGTATACTGGAGAAAAATTAAAATATGCTTTTGATTGGTAATTTTTTATGTCCACCAAACGTGGTCTCTTTGTATTAAAAAGTTAAGATAATTGGGCGCCATGATTTGATAGTAAAAATCATCTATATCCACATCCATGATTTTAGACACCCAACTTTCGTTCATCTTCTTCGAATTTCATTTTCTTGTACCATTCTAGAACCCTAGACAATGTCTTGTCATCCACGTTTAGGAGTGTAAATTGTGTAATATCACAATTAATGTTACTATTGTCAACCATCTTCTTGAAATGTTTCACATTGCAAAGCAATACTTTCTTTTATTATGAAAATTTGGGAGTCTGAGGATCTCGATATCACTAATTTCTCAGTTTCAGAAATCTCGGAAAAGGAAAGAGAGAAGGAAAAAAATAGGTACAATTAAAAAAATAAGTAAAAATAAAAAGTACATTTGATAAAAATGAAAAAGAACGATTCTATTTGTAATTTTGAAAAAAAGATTTGAAATGGGAAAATTCTTGTAAAATCCTCAAATTTATATGGGTTTTGGATTATTAGCCAAAAGGCCCGACATATCAGTTTTTGAGTTTTCGGCTACAATGTGCAATTTGGGCCTAAAATCTGTTAATAGGCCAGACTGATTTAGGAAACCAGTTTTAACTTTTTTTAAAACACTTCGAATCTTTTCAAAGCCCACTGGATAGTCTATATACTATTCAAATTTGATAAGGACATCGGCCTTTAATAGGCCGCAAGCCTGAATGCAAGTCGTAGATTGTCCACAGCTTTTATTGGAGCCACATGCAAAATACTTCTTGTTTTTATTTGATCAGCATTCGGTTAAACCAAATCGACTTTCTTTTTTTTTTTTAAGAAGAATTATAATTGAATCGAATTCAAAAATAGAAATTTTAATTTGGTTGTTTCAATCAATTTAATTAAAATAATAAAAAAAAGTCATTCATTCATTGAATCAAACTAAATCAAATTAAGATTATATTATTAAAAATTGAAATCAAATCAAACAAAAATGAAATCCGTTCAATTCATGAATGAAGATAAAGGGGCTCACATGGCCCAGGCCTCCAAACCAACAAAATTAGAATTTTACAAAAATATAAAAAATATGTGTATTTTTACATTTTTACTAATGCTGGAAGTTATTTAAAATATGGATATATTTTGGGGTAATTTGAATATACTTTCAAAGAATTTTTAGAGAATACTTTTTGGTATATTTTGAAAATAATTTGGTATACTTTTGATAATTCTATGAAAATACTTTTGGTATATTTTGAGATATCTTAAATATACTATTTTAGTTTTGAAAAAGAAAATGGGAAACCAGAATTCATATTCCCAGAAAAAAAATGAAAACTAATACCAATAACATAATATCCAGAAGGAAAAATATTTGAAAATCAGCAAAAAGGGATGAAAATTCAAACCTCAAAAGAAAAAGACCACTAAAAAGATATTCAAAAATAAATCTAACTAATAAATACAGCCGTTGCTACTCATACAAAAATAATAAAAGTAATAGAAAAATATAAATAGATAAAAGTTGTATTTTTCCCAAATTTTCAGCGCTTTCATAAAAAAAGAGAAATTTCAGAGCAAGTAAATAAGAAAAGAAAAGAGAAAGAAATAGAAATAGAAAATCGCAAGTATTGCTGGTTTATATTGAATGGAACTGGAAACGAAGTGAGGCAGGTGCCGATCTTCTCTAGTATAGAAGCAGCCCATAACTCTTGATATCGATCTGTCGAAGACTCTTAGTATGAAGGAGGGTCTAGACTGTCATTTTGAAATCCTATATTGTTGATGTTTCTAAAGGTAACACTGAAGAAGTTATATACCTTTTAATCGATGCTCTGCATGTAGAAATAAATAATTTTCAGTACAAAAGAAAAAAAAAATAGGGCTAAAAATAAAAATAAAAAAGATAAAATTTTCAGCAAACTATGAAATTTTCTAAAAAAAAAAAAAAAAAGAAAGAGAAAAAATTACACAAATACATGATTTATAATTTTTTTTTCATTTTTCCCAACATTTTCTATAATTTCAATTTTACCCTTTTTTTTTTTTTTGCAAATATGAAATTTTAGTATTTATTTATCACATTTTTTTATTTAATTGAGAAAGAAAATGATTATTTTTTATATTTTAAACATGAATTAAAATTTTAATTAACTTTTATGGCCATCAATTGTCCTTATGCATGCATTTATTTATTTTTTATTTATTTTTTAATTAACTTAATTAATAAAAGATATATGTAGATTTATATTTAGTTAACTTAATTACCAAAATAAACTTTGGGTAAACTTTAATTATCAAAGAAATATGTAAATTTGTATTTAATTAACTTAATTAATGTTATTTACTTTGCTAAGCTTTTAACTAAATTGTTAGTAAATTTTGGGTAAACTTTTGAACAAATTTTTAGTAAATCTTGAATATTCATTTGGTAAACATTTAGTAAATTTTGGATAAATCAGTAATAAACTTTAGATAAATATTGGATAATTCTTGAGTAATTTTTGAATAAATCTTGGTAAATCTTGTGTAGTTACAACTTTCATTAATTTTTTTTTTTTTGTAAAAATTGGGTAAATCCTAGTTATTACTTGAATAAACCATAAGTAAATATTTAATAAACTTTTTATAATTTCAATTTTGATTAATTTTGTAGTAAATTTTGGGTAAATATTTGGTAAATCTTGGATAAATCTCGAGTAAACATTGGGTAAACATTAGTGAATGTTGAGTAAATTATGTAATTTCAACTTTTTATTAATTATGTTGTAAACCATTGTTTATAATTTAAGTAAATCTTTGATAAATTTTTTTTAACTTCAATTTTCATTAATTTTGTAGTAAATTTTGAATAAACATTGGGTAAACTGTGGAAAATTATTGGGCAAATTTTGGTAAATTTTGAATAAATCTTGTTTAATTTCAATTTTCATTAATTTTCTTGTAAATATTTGGTATAATTTGAGTAAATTTTACGTAAATCTTTGATAAATCTTTTGTAACTTGAATTTTTATTAATTTTGTGATAAAAAAAGGGTAATTCTTGGATAAACTCTAGTAAATCTTGAGTAAATATTGTGTAATTTTAACTTTCATTAATTATATAGTAAATATTGAGTACATTTTGTGAAGTTAATTTTAAGTAAATCTTTTATAAAATTTTTGTACCTTCAATTTCATTAATTTTAGAGTAAATTTTGGATAAATTTCAGGTAAACCTTAATTTTCGGCATTGTTATAAATATTTTAGAAGCTCTAGGCATATTTGAATAAACATCAAGGCACTCGGTATTTTTTAAAAAAAATTTAGGGGGTAATATTTTTACAAATGTATAGGCATTTTTTTTCATTTTTATAAAATTTCCATAAAAAAAATAAAAAAATAAAAATATATATATATATATTTCAAATATTTCAATAAAATCCATAAAAAATTTTTATTTTAGCCCTTCAATTCTATATAAAATTTCTTTTTACTCCTCCAATCTTATAATTTTCACTTCTTCTTGGTTCAATTCAATTTTAGGTTGATCAACTACGAAACCCTTAGTTTTAACCCATAAGATGCATCTTGAATTTACTTACAAAAATTAAAAAAGAAATTTTCAGAAAAGATGTAAAATTAAGGGGAAAAAAAATAAAGCAAACTCTTTTAGAAGCATCTAGAGGCCACAAGTCTACAACAAGAGAGCAACACAGCCGAAAACTCGAGCAATAGCATGTAAAACGCACTCAAATGGCATTTCTTAGGTCAGTGACAACAACTACCAAGACTGCTATAACAGCCTCTGCTCTGCCCGCTGCCTTTGCTCTCTTATCTCTCTCGTCTTCTTCTCAATCTTCTCATACCAATCATAAACCCAATAATCTCTCTTTCATCTCGTTATCCTGTTCCCCTCTTCCCTCGCCGGTTCGCTTTGGCCCCGCGAAAAGCTTGGCTCACCCCCTCTCTGCTTTCACTATGGACACACCCGCATCAGATCACAAATCCACCACTCAGGTTCCCGATTTTATATTTGGGGTATTCACCCATTTGTTCATGTCAATATGTTTCGTTTTTAGCTCTAAATTTCGAGTCTTTTTTAATTTGTTTTGCAGGAAGATGCAAGCTTGCCCGAGCTTCTTGTAAGTTAAATTCTTCATTTCCCTGTGTTTCAGCTTGTGATTTTTACTTTAGGTTATATAATTTTTAAGCTGGTTTTGGAAATTTATTCGGGGTAGTTTTTAATTTCCTGAGTTCTAATGTTCTATTGCTATGGTGGAAATGCGATATTGATTTGATAACAGACGGAATTCATGGTGGATATGAAGTGTGAAGGCTGCGTTAATGCGGTTAAGAATAAGTTGCAAACCGTTAATGGTATGCTATTATTTACACCAGCTATTGTTGATTGTGAAAACGTAGGTTAATTTATTCATTTTAAATATTAAGCAATTTCTTTTTCATGTGTCATTTTGGGGAAACTTCAGGAGTAAAGAATGTGGAGGTGGACTTAGGCAATCAAGTGGTAAGAGTTATTGGCTCTTCACCTGTAAAGACGATGACTGAAGCTCTGGAGCAGACAGGTCGAAGTGCCAGATTGATTGGCCAAGGAATCCCTGAAGGTTGGTAAGCTGGATTCGTGTTGCCTGTGTTATGATATGGTAGAAATCCTCTTTACTTTATCACCAAATATGTGTCTAAATTGCAATGAGTTTACCAGACTTGTAGATTTCTAAACTCAGTTTGCTTTATTACTAGGTATACTGGGAATGAACAGTAATTAAATCTAAAAGTTGTGATGGTTGTATAATTTCTTTGTAATCTGCTGTGGCAGTGATCGGTAATTCCCTATGATGAATTATGCTTTTAAGGCATGAAGAAACTAAAGTTTACAGTGATTACATGATAATTTCAATCATTTGGGAATTTAGAGCTCCATTGTACAACCTTGGTTAGCAGTTCCACTCCATGTCAAACTTCTTTTCTCGAGATGCTAAAGGGACTCGAAGTGTGCTCTGACCACATAATTTGATAAATTTATTTGCCAATACTTTCCCTTTCCGATTATTTCTGAAGTCGATCCTATTATTTTATCACTTATATAGTCTTTGAAAAAGACATTCAACATGCACGATGATAACTTCTTATTCTTATTGAACTTGCAATTGCCCTGAATTCTATTCTTGCTACAAACAAGTACTAACTTGGACATAAAATTTTATTTTCAAATATTTTAGGTAGTATACAGCCATTGTTTCTTCTCTCTCTCTCTCTCTCCTCATCAAAATATTATATTTCTAAACATTATCGCTTATATATATATATATATATATATATATATATGTATAACTTTGGTTGCTTTTGATATTACCCTAATTGTTTGAATTGTTACGATTTTACCTCGTTTACAAAGGCGCTGGCCTGGCTGTGGTGCTTTGAGCAGCCCAAAGGTAGGTGATGTTACTAAGGCGTGCTCCTTGAGCTTCTATTTTGCATTATAGAAATTTTCTAAATTTTTTTTTAAGAAAAGAAGATATCTGATTTGAAAATGGCAATGCTTGTGATGTTGTGCATGATTTATGAAGTATTTATGATTTTTATTCATTGAAAAATTATGCAATAATTTATTTATGCAGTTTAATACTTATTGGAGGTTGAGGCAAGTGGTAGTACTTTGAGTGCATCTTATTGTAATAATACTATAAGTGACCCAGGTTGGAAATATGTTTGCATGTTTAAACCACTCAATACATACTATAATATTAGTATAATAGTACTATTCTACTCTAGGACTAAGACTTATAGCTATTTATAAGACTATATTTTACTTTTATTATTTCTTTTGCATATGTTTTTTTATTGTTTTGCCTATTGAACATCATACCTTGATCTTTTAAATTGTTTTTCTTTGGTATTAAGTTTATGGTTTTATTTTATGTAGGTGTTATGTTGTGATATGATTTCTAGATTTATTTTATTTAATTTTATTTTGTGTGCCTTACTTTCGTCAGATATGCACCTTGTCTTGCGCCTTAGGCGATAAGAGCCATTATAGCTTTGGTGTGCCTTTCGCCTTTAACAACTATGCAGATTTCATCTTTCTTTTCTCTGTTTAACCTTCCAGTTTAATGATGGCGTCCGTACTTATGCTATTTATTTTTTTTTTATATTAAACTCTGTTTTCGAAGGGAAATAATATTTTTGTTTTCATGTTTATAATAAAATAAGTGCAAAAAAGAATTATCTACTGGATTCATATACATTGGCAATTACTATTTTTGCTCATTGTCTCTATTGGCTATTAATTGTCGTGGCATATTTCAAACGAGGATTTTGTGTGCAACTTTTTTCCATTGCCTTGCTTCCTTGAAGGAGGAAATGTGTCGTATTGTGACAGAATTAGCATAGTCAAAATGTAATTGTAGTTTTCCAAGAAATTCACCATTGCTTTTGCATCATAGATTTTCTAGTGTCTGCTGCTGTTGCCGAATTCAAAGGTCCCGATATATTCGGTGTGGTTCGCTTTGCTCAAGTGAATATGGAATTGGCAAGGATTGAGGCTAGCTTTAGCGGATTGTCTCTTGGGAAACATGGTTGGTCAATCAATGAGTTCGGTGATCTGACAAGAGGTGCTGCCAGCACTGGGAAAGTTTATAATCCTTCCAGTCACGGAACTGAAAAAGAGGTTGGTGTTAGAATTTGCTTTCTTTTGGCATAACATTGTGCTCCCCTTCTTTTGCAACAAATCACCTAGTAACATCAACAAGTTGCCAAATCCTTGGCCATCATCTTCCACTTGACACACTAATTTTGCGGTCTCTGAAACTTTTGGTCCGCTTGTTTCTTATGTTCTATATTTATGATAGGCTAAATTACCAAAAAAAAAAAAAAAAAGGGGAACTTTCACATTTGTCTGGTAGTCTCAATTTTTTCAATTAAATGAATAAACTATTAATATTTTATCAACTTAGACATTTTAATCAATTTAGTAGAAAACATTGCTAACATATCTGAACTTTTTGACAATTATTTTTTTGCTGACTAAATAATTAATTTATCAATGTTTCGTAGTTATATTATTTGCTTAAAGATAAAATAATATTAATATTTCAATAGTAATGACATTGACTAAGCATCTTACTTGCAAGAAAGTTTAATACATCAATTTTTTCTACAAATTAGACGGAATATCTAAATTGATAAAATGTCAAAAGTTTATTCATTTAATTGAAAAAAATTATTATTTTTGATACAATCCTAAAAGTTCCTTTTTTTTTTAAAAAAACCTTTATGATATGTACTATTTCTTTACATCTTTAGAGTGTTTTAGTTGCATGTGCTAACTGTGTTCCTTAATTTATTAGCCACTTGGCGACCTGGGAACATTAGAGGTTAATGAGAAAGGAGAGGCTTTCTTCACAGGGGTGAAACAAAAACTAAGAGTTGTAGATCTTATTGGGAGATCAGTAGCAGTCTATGGAACTGAAGATAAATCTGATAGCGGTCTCACAGCGGCTGTAATTGCTAGAAGTGCTGGAGTTGGTGAGAACTACAAAAAGATTTGCACATGCGATGGAACTACCATATGGGAATCAAGTGATAAAGATTTTGTTACCGGCAAGGTCTGATAATTTGAGTAGATGGAGTACATCTTTAACAATCTCATTCACCCATTGAAGAGTTTGTTGTTATTTTAATATTCTACCATAATTTTTACTCTCAATATAAGAAACAATAGTATGGCATCTCAAAATAAATAAGTGCAGCTCTCATGGTCCGAATGATGTTGGTTTTCCTGCAAGTGCTTCAGTTGCTATTTTTTTTTTTTCTTTTTTATTTTGTAAAAGCTCCCAAAGATACTATGGATTGCAATTATGGGATGCTTTTATGGTACTGTTATAACTTAAAAAATACAAGCGCTAGTGAATCAGCAATATACAGAATCTGAAATCCATAAAACTAAATACATTGAATATAGCCACTAGATAACTACAAAATACAGAACCCGAAGTCCATAGTAGAAATATCTGAATGTCTAGCAGCTAGAAAAGTTTGCATATTGAACTTACAAAGGCAAAAGTCCTTCTTTCTTTGCCATCTCATATAGTGCAATGGCTATCAAAACCTTAGAATCAGCTGTCAAGCGCCAAAGCTTCTCATAATGAACAACACGAACTTTAATCAGCTCCCCATGATCACGAAGGCCAGTCTCTTTCCCTTGCAGTTGAGTAACAACTTCTTTATTAACATGGCCTCTATAAAGGAATATGCTAATTTCTTCGTCACATCCTCCCTAACCATGCAAGGCAAAATAACTAGCGTAAGCCACAGACAGTTTCATATAATAGCAATTTAGACAAGTCAAGCAGGCAAAAGCATGCAAAATGACACATCATAAGCTGTTGATCAACACGAATATTTTGAAGATAAACCTATTTAAACTTTGAATAATTCTTAAATACAAGCACCAGATATTTTCTTCTAAACTTAATTTGGAACACATATTCCCACAAATTAAAAAAAAAAAAAAATCATGTAAAACTTACAGGAGAAGGAATAACTTTGCATCCAGTTGATGGCTGCAGGAAGGCTGTGAGGTCAACCATGTCTTCTAGTTTTAAGTGAATTCCCGTCTCTTCTTCAACCTGTCAAAGCCATCTCGTAAGCCATATATTTGGAACTATATTAAACTACTAGATCTGCTATTTAATCTTCACTATGGATTGAACCAGCCTTCCAAGCCTTTCTGTGTAGTCAGGTTTTTCATTTATTTTTTGGTTGGCCTCTTCTTTTAAAAAATTAAATTGCCTATTCACCAAAAAGAACCACTTGTGTTTAGGAAAAAGGACCTCACGAACTGCAGTGCCAACAAAGTCACCCTTGTCATCATCCAGCATCCCCGCAGGTAATTCCAAGACTAGCCTTCCAGTGGGAACCCTCACCTTAGACATGCATGAAAATTTTTCAGGGTATGGATGAACGAATGTATAAAAGTAGCTACCTTTTTAGCTTGAATTTATCATCATTACCAGGTTTTCAAGAACTTCAGATAATGAAAATACTAAAATACCTGTTCAGTAAGAACAGCATATGTCTCACCCTCTGCGACCAAAAGAATTAGCACAGCGACGGCTGGTCCTCTTGCAAATACTATACCTGGAACCTAAGCATGGCTTAGCCGATAAAGATGGGATTATAAACTTAATACCATTGCTTGTAGAATGAAAGAAAAAAAAAATGATATATTATACAGCTCCAGAAGGAGCATGTGAAGCAAAAGGAGAGCAGAGATGGTTATATATAATTACTTGGTAGGTTCAATCCAGTTGAATGAATCAGGACAATTTGACACTCTGAAGTATGTAAGGAGACGATGAAATACCTTATTGCCCGTTTCCTGATTAAAAATATCCGCCTTGAATTTTACAAAGCCAATCCTTTGTCCAAACATATCCACGCCCTATACCATTGGCACATCAATTGGAAATTTACAACTACATTTTATTGCAGTTATATTAATGAAAGCGGGACCAGTTATAACAACATTTCAATTATTTCCTGCCTACATTCAGCTAAAGGCAACAAGATTAAATTGGCAGAAGCTGAATTACAAATGAACTTCACATTCCGCAATGCAACACAATGAATTCTCTTCAGATTAATCAACAACGGCTCAAGCATTTCTTTGAATTTTTTATTCCCTAAAACTCAATAGTTTGATTGGTTTGAAGGAGTTGGGTGGAAAAGAAACGAAATTCAATTGTTCCTTTTCCCCTTTAGTTTGGTTACTTCGTGGAGAACAGATATCTGAAGTTCCAATGACAAAATTATTTCCCACTAAATTGATAGGAAATGAAAGGAGGAGAATAGATACAATCAACGTAAATAAAGTAAAATTTAGTAATACACCCTTTATATTTCATTTTCACCAGATAGAATGGAGAAGAATTTAATTTTTTTTTAAAAAAAAAAAAAATCTTTTCCTTCTTATGTTTTTCCGTCAATTAATTTCCTTTTTTTTTTAACCTTTTACTCCTTGCATCATAAAGAAACCAAGCAGTGTGAGCCTACAATAACATCTGATTAAGCATAATCCCACAAGCAATCTCTACGACACAAGCAACAAGAGATACCTGGATAAGTACTCGCTTTAATGAAAAAGCGCCATTAGCTAAAATCCCAGTTTCAGATTGCAAGTTCTTTAGCCACTGCTTAAACAATGAGGAATCAATAGCACGCCTACAACCCAAAACAAAAGAAACAGCTAAATCATTGTTTAATTTTCAAAAATTGAGCAAGTGCAAAGAAAATAAATATTTGAAATAAGATTTCTCATATTCTTTTTAACTCGCCTAAAATTAGAGTCGGAAACGCCAGGAGCAGCGACGATCTGGACGGGTTGGCCGGGTTGAGTAGGCAAGGAGAGGGAGTGAGTGATGGGCTGCGATGACTCGGTCGACATTTGGAGACAGAATGCTCTTCTACTTTGGTGAGTAGGACGCAGCAGAGAAAGAGACGCAGCCAAAACGAATCGTTTAGGGAGTGCGAGAAGAGACATGGATGAGTAGAACAAGCCTACAAGGTGGAAGAAGAAACTGAGTTACCAAATCCAGATTCTTCTCTCTGCACGTGCATTCCCTTCCGCTTCCTGTTTACATGGGATCCGTTCTCAATTGAAATTAGTTCTTGTTTTTAACAAGAACGTTAATTTGAAAAAATTACTATTTAGTCCGTACTTTAACCTAATATATCGTAGTATAATAAATTAAATTTGTACGAAATATTAATATAATATATTAAAATTTTAAAAATTAAATAATATAATTTTTAAATATCAAATAATACTAATATATTATATTAAACTACATAAGATAAACCATATAATTTTTAAATTTTAAAAAATAATAATATATTATATCAACTACTGAAGAGATTAAATGATAATTTTATCTATTAATTTTATGCTTTAACAATCTCCTTTTAACTGTCTGAAATTTGCTATTTTATTAGGTCACTATTTGATGAATTTTATTTATTTTTTTAAATAACAATTAAATATTTTAAATATTTTTCTTTTCTTTTTTTTAAATGACAGTTCTTTTTTGTTTAATTTATGAATTCAATAGAATAAATGATGGAACCCAAATACAAGTACAAGGCAAAAGAACTAGTGAATAAGTCATCGAGAATGTAAACAAGTCAATACATTTGTGAGCTATTCAAATTTTAGTAAAAAATATTTGAATTCGACTCGAATTTAATCGAGTTGAGTTTGAGTTTAAATAACTTGAATAATTTATTTAGTCGAGCATGGATATCATAATATCCAATTTGCAAAGTTTGCAAGTTTAATTAAGTATTTTTTTTGTTATTAACTTAATTATTATCCATATTATTTAAATATATTCTAACTTAATTGAGTCGAGTTAATTATAATCGATTTAGAATCGAGTTGGGTACACTATCTATTGATTTTTTTTAACTTGATTTGAGTTTTATCAAATCGAATTCAAATATTTTCCGAATTGAATTGAGTTTTGAATAACTAAAAAAAATTTGATTGAATTTAAGTTGAATTCGAGTTTTCAAATTTTTTAATTGAACTAAATTCGAATTTGATACTATATCGACTCGGCTTGAATCTATTATAATCATAGCTCGGCGATATTAAAGGATGCCCTTAACCTAAGATATACTGATTATCAAGCTCGTAAGTAAGCCAATTATGGGGTAGGCCGAAATGCATGTTTCCCTCACGACTGTTCAAAAAGGGTTTCCAATATCATTTTTTCACGTTTGGTTTATTTAGTTAATTGGTGTTTTAAATATAGAAATAACGTAAGATTGTATTGTTTATTTAGTTTTTTTTTTTTTTATGCTAAAAAGTGAGCTAAGTTTACAACAACTAGAAGCTAATGAATACAACTAGCATTACAAAGATTATGAAAAAGCCATTCATTGAGACCGGATCATATTTTTTAAGACATCCAAGATCATATTTTTGGGCCTCTCTTACCAAGCAATCAGCAGAGAAGTTGGTTTCTCGGTAGATATGTCTGAAATGAATCACCACAAAATGAGCAATCAAATTGTTGATGGGTAGAACTAGGGATCGACAATTACCCACCACATGCCACCTGCTAAGGATCATTTCAATCATACGCTTATTGTCAGATTCCACCTACAGCTTAGGGATATTAAGAGAGTGAGCCATATTTAATCCCTCATATCCAGCCCACAATTAAGCTTTAATGATATCACAGCAACCCAAATTAAGCACAAAGTGATGAGAATGGGCCAGGAGATACAATTGAGAACCTAGCAGCTGTGCAGCCCAATCGGTCTAACAAAGACCCATCCACTTGGAAGGTGTATTCCAGAGACCAAGGAGTGCACGTGGAACCCAAGGGGCAGCTGGAATGTGAGGTATCAGAGTCAGTTATAAAAGTAGAATAGAGGAGCTGCTGGAGGAATGGAAGAATATTATTTAATTTTATGGACTCAGAGCCGTTTGGGCAATGAGTAGGGAATTTTTTCTTGGGCTATGCTGTTTGGCATGGATTATCTTTTGTTTTCTTTGCTTTCCTTTCCAAGAATCTCTTCTCTATTTTCTTATGTAATTGGTTTGCCATTTCAAAGAAGTTATTAACGAAAAATCAGAATTCCTATCCTTGAGAAATTACTGTTTAGATAGAGATTATGTTGTTTTTCTGGGTTGTTGCAGATTTCTATCAACTGGTTCGACCTGTTGGATGCCATAGGGAAGACAGATGGCTCCATGGAAACTCGAATGCAAACTCGCTTCGAAGCACAATATGAAGAAATCCGAAATGTTACTCTACAGATTGCAAAAATGAATCAACGATTTTCAACTCTGGGACAACAGTTCTTAAATTCCCAACAAGCTTAAGATAAATTCAATGCTCTCATTCAAGAAAGCCACATAAAGTTTCAGAATGAAATGCTCCAATGGATGAAGAAAAGCGATAAACAACCTTTGAATGAAGGAGAAACCTAAGCCTAATCCCCAATATCACCAAGTATCACCACTCACATTCCTCCTACTAGAACAGAGCCTCCAGATGGTTACCCACCACCACCACCCAATTGTCGTCCAAACTCTATATTAGATTTTTCTCCTATGACCAAGAAAGTTAAACTTTCTACATTCACGAGTAGTGACCCCCGAGCTTGGTTAACTAGAGCGGAAACATTCTTCCAGATTTTCCGAACTCCTGAGCATCATAAACTTCTTTTACCCATGTTTGCATAGATGGAGCCGTAGTGCACTGGTTTGCCATATTGAAAGAGCTATATCCAGATCTGTCATGGAATTGATTCAAGCAAGAACTCTTATCTCGATTCGGAGGAACAACTAATATGAGCCCTTATGAACAACTCTTAGATTTGCGCCAAAAGGGATCTGTTGAGGAGTATATTAATAGCTTTGAGTTGATTGCAACAATGGTGCCGAGAGAGACGGAGACACTTTACTTAGGCTATTTCATGAGTGGCCTACACGATGATATCAAGAGCTGGGTTAGAATGTTATGTCCTGATAGCCGCCTTCAGGCTTTCTCCATTGCCAAGGATGTAGAAGAAGCTTTGGGGAAGAAAGGGGGTGGTTTTGTCTTAGGTAATCGACAAAAGGCAGATAGTGAGGCAAGTCAAATGGATCACGTGAGCAGCATAGGGCTTCTAAAAAATTTTAGGGGTAATACTAAGTCTTTCTCATCTGCCTCAAACAATAACCCTAAAGGGTTCTATTTCTTCCGATAACTCCAAACATCATCCACTACACACCCCATGGGCTAATAACTTACTAGTCGCTCATCACCCAAAAGAGACCCGCTCCTTGAACCGCGTAGGACTTAAGGAGAGGTGGAAACGCGAGTTATGCTTCAAATGTAGTCAAAACTATTCCCCTCAGCACTTATGTCCGAATGGTTGATTCCGCCTTCTGATTTTGAGTGATGAAAAAAATGAAGATGACCTCGAAGATCTTGTTCAGCTAGTTGTGGGTATTGAAAAAAAGGGTTGCATGCAAAAGTGGAGTGCTAGTTGCTCAAATTTATGGCTTTTTCTCCACAGTGTTACAACAGCCCAAAAACTCTCAAGTTAAAAGGGAAAATGCAGGGTATCCTAGTGTTGGTGCTCATTGACAGTGGTGCCACCCATAATTTCATCTCAAACAAGTTAGTGTCTGCCTTGGGTTTCTTTAAAAATTCATCCATAGGTTGCGAATCAAATTGGGTGATAGACATAAAGTATGGGTTCAGGAAAAATGCGATAATATTAAGCTCAACTTGGAAAATTTTTCATGCTCTCTGTTTGCATTGGCTTTTGAGCTAGGGAATTTGGATTTGGTCCCATTTCTTTTGCAAGAGTTTCATTGCATTAAAATAGGAGGTCATTTAGGGTTTTATCGTACTTATCAAAGGCTGGTTGGTAATCTTTACTACGTTGGGATGAGTGCCACTGTGAAAAAATTTGTTCAAGAATGTGAGACGTGTTAGAGGAGCAAATCTAGTACTCTTATCCCTGTTTGAGGTTATTTAGGATGAGGTGTCTATGGATGTTGCATTTGGCCTTCCTTGATCTTGTGGGTATGATACCATTATGGTTATTGTTGACATGCTATCAAAATATGCCCATTTTGTGCTACTGAAACTCCCATATACAGCTTGATCTATTATTGAGATTTTTGTAAAGGAGGTTGTGCGTCTCCATGGAATTCCACGAATAATCCTTAGTGATCAGGATCCTTTGTTTATGAGCAAATTCTAGCAGGAGATTTTTCACATGCAAGGAACTCAGTTACACATGAGTTCGTCTTATCATTCTGATTGTGACGGGCAAACCGAGGTTATAGATCAGTGCTTGTAGTCTTACCTGTGTTGTTTTGCTACTGAACAGTCTCGGAATTGGTCTTCATGGGTGCCTTGAGCAGAATTCTGGTATAATACTAACTTCCATATTTCAATTCGAACGACCCCCTTTGAAATTGTTTATGGACGGAAGCCTCCGATAGTAGTTCACTATATTCCAGGGGAAATTAAGCTGGAACTGGTTGCACAAGAGCTGCAAAATCGAGATGAGGCTTTGCATTAACTAAAAACTCATCATGTTCATGCTCAAGAGTAAATGAAAAAGGCTGCAGATGTACATAGAAGGGATATTCAATTTGCAGTAGGGGATTGGGTCTATTTAAAGTTGAGACCTCATCCACAAACATTCGTGTTCAAACGGATTAACCAGAAGATTGCTCCCAGATATTATTGGCCTTTCCAAATTGAGGCAAGGGTGGGACAGGTTGCTTATAAATTGTCTCTTCCTTCTAATTCCAAGGTTCATCTAGTTTTTCATCTCTCTCTTTTAAAAAGGGCAGTGGTCACCAATCTAGTTACTTCAGCTATACCTAAGGAGCTCTCTCTGGATGAACTTGATCTCTTTAACTCCTAATGTCATTCATGGACATAGGATTATTCAACAAAATGGCAAATTTGTCTCTGAAGTCTTAGTTCAGTGGCATGATAAATTTGTGGAAGAAGCTACATAGGAGGACACTCTCTTAATGCGCAGCAAATATCCTGATTTCAGTCTTGGGGTCAAGACTGCTCTTAAAGCGGAGGCCGCTGATGAGAATGGGGCAGGAGACACAATTGAGAACCTAGCAGCTATGCAGCCCATATTGCAATCTAATCAGTCTAACAAAGACCCATCCACTTAGAAGGTGTATTCTAGAAGACCAAGGAGTGCACGTGGAAACCAAGGGGCGGCTGGAATGTGAGGTATCAGAGTCAGTTGTAAAAGTAGAATAGAGGAATTGCTGCAGGTATGGAAGAATATTATTTGATTTTATGGACTCAGAGTCGTTTGGGCAATGAGTAGGGAATTTTTCCTTAGGCTATGCTGTTTGGCATGGATTATCTTTTGTTTTCTTTGCTTTCCTTTCCAAGAATCTCCTCTATTTTCTTCTGTAATTAGTTTACCATTTCAAAGAAGTTATTATTGAAAAATCAAAATTCCTATCTTTGAGAAATTACTGTTTAGATAAAGATTGTGTTGGTTTGTCTGGGTTTTTGACTTCTGTCACAAAGGATCTAATCCAAACTCCATTACTCCTACGCAAAAGACCACCCCTATAAGCGTGATTCGAATGGTGGTTATAACTTATAACCCTGGATTTGGTAACGAGACCAATATGTTGAATGGCGAGATTGTGGAGGGTGGGACCTGGAGCACCATTTTCTGTGTTACCTACTGGTTTTTGTGGCGAAGAAGGAATGAATTCTTATTCAAGCAAGAGCTCTTGACTATTGTAGAGGCTATTAGAGAAATTTGGACCCATGTGCACACCGTTGAGTGTTGACCAGGTAATGGGTCGCGTTAATTGTGCCTGGTGTCACATGCCCAGACACTCGGGACCGTGTGGGGCTCACTTGGATCGCGTTCAAGCAAGCCAGCCAAATGTTATTCCGCTAATTTTGCATATAAGATGGGACATGAGTTAGATTCAGGCTGATGATCGAATAATCAATAGTATTTGCAAGCACGATATGATAACGTAAACAAGATAATACATAAACATGATATCATATCAAAGAGTTACAACCACACAAAGAAAGACATATAAATGAATAGTCATTAGGCTAGTAGTTCATTATATTCAGCTGAGCATTACAAAGATAGCCAAGCCATTATAGCATATTCGTGTGGGTAGGGGGGCATCCATAAGGCGAACGGGCCCGTTAAGCATCCGATCCAAGCAACTAGTCCAATTGGTGACTAGTCATTTCCCTCTAAAGAGCATTAGGGGCATGTTGGGACTTGGCATGAGGAAACATTAATATGTTCCACCCATCACTTCCTTTGAAATTACAAAAACAAAATTAATTTTGAAAAGATTATTTTGCCCTTTCATTACAAGCGCCCCCCCCCCCCCCCCAAGATGATTACAAAATGACCCTCCTTACACCTGGCTGGATATGGGATCCGTTCTCAATTGTAATTGGCTTTTGTTTTTAACAAGAATTTTAATTTTATGCTTAACAATCTCCTATTCTCCTTAACTGTCTGAGATTTGCTCTTTTATTTAGTTAATTTTTTTTATGAATTTTATTTATTTTTACAAATGACAATTAAAAACTCCTAATTTTTTGGGCTAAAAGTGTAAATTAGTCGCTCAACTATACTCTATTGTGCGAGTCACTTACTAAATTTTGATTCAGTCCAAATAAGTCATTAAATTTTAAACTCAGTGTAATTAGGTCATTTACATATTATGCCCCTTAAACCAAATCAATGTGTCAACTCAGTCCGGTAAGAAATGACTTGCTCCATAAGATATAGTTTAAGGGATAATTTGCACTGAATTTAAAGTTTGAAAGCTTATTTACAGTGAATCAAAATAAAAGAAATAACTTGCTTTATAAGATATAGTTAAAAGATTAATTTGTACTTTTAGTTTTTTTTTAAATGAGAATCTTTTATTTGTTTAATTTATGAATTTAATGGAACATAAGATGGGAACCCAAATATATATTAAGCGGCAAAAAAAACTAGTGAATAGGTCGGTCTTATTAAAGGGTGGCCTAAGGCCTACACTAATGCTATTTGTTTGAATTTATTTTTTATCAACTAAAATAGTATTTTAATACAAAATTGGGGTGAATTATACCCACGGTACTCGAATTATATAACTCGTAATAATTCAGTATTTTAAAAATTATTTGTAATATAAAAGTTTTCAAACTATATAAATTGTAATAGTTTAGTATTTCAAAGATTATTTTTAACATAAAAATACCTCAACTTTTATTTCGTAACTAAATAGTATTTTCTTATTTAACTATTAGTCACCCTAATATAAGTGTGACATGAAATATCCATATCAGATAAATTTTAATAAAAATAAAATTAGCTATAATATCCACATGAAATAAATTTCAACTTTGCTAACTGGGTATTACAACAAATTTTATTTTTATTAAAATTTATTTGAATATTTCATATCATACTTTTGCGAGAGAGACTAAGAAAGTATTTGGAATTGATGTTAAGTGTCTCAAAAGTAGATTTTGAATTTTTTTGATTTAACTGACTAATTTTTATGATTTTTTTTATCTGCTTATAGAAAAAACATCTATTTATCTACTTTTATTCAAAAGCAATTTTCAAAATTAAAAAAAAAAAATTAAAAATACATTTTTTTTCCAAAAAATAATTTTTCCAAAAGCAATGCCAACGCCATTATAGCTGAAGACAAAAGTACTATTTAGTTATAAAATAAAAATTGAAATACTTTTGTATTACAAATAATTTTTGAGGTACTGAGTTACAATTTACATAATTGGAATACTTTTGTGTTACAAATAATCTTGAAATACTGAATTGTTACAATTTATATAATTGGGGTACCATTTGCAATTTACCCTCAAATTTCACAATATAAATTGATAAATTAATAAAGTATAAACATTTTAATATATATTATATAAAAATTGGTATAATAACATACACCCCAATTCATATCAAGCTCGTGGGTAGGCCAAAATCCATGTTCCCCTCATGACTGTTCAAAAGGGTTTCCAATAGCAATTTTCACGTTTAATTTCCTCGAACTCGTAGGAAGTAAGCCCATGGCTGAGAAATCATAATCAAAACACGTGTACGTTGGATTGTTATATTATAAATCCCGGTTTATATAATATTATTGACTAAGAGTATCTCACACATATAAGAGACAGTGATAATTTTGTAAATAAAATAAATTTATATATCTATCAAATACATAGTAATAATTTTGTAAATATTTATCATTCACTTGAGAAATATTAATTAGTTTATAGACAAATGTTCATTTGCTTATAGACAATTGTTCATTTGTTTATTACTGAAAGATTTATTACGAATAAAATAAAAGTTAATTTGTTTATTAACAAAAGTTTATTTCTTGTAAACTATAGATCATTATCAGTAAACTATATCTTATAAATCGTAGGTTTATTTATTATAAACTGTAGATTTATTAGTAATAAAATAAAATATTCATTAGCAATAAAGTAAAAATTTATTGCTTTAATAAGAAATATTCATTTGAAATAAGACTATAAATTTATTAGGAAGAGAATAAATATTCATTATTTTATTAATAAAGATTTATTAGTTTATTAGTAAAAAATTTATTAGTTTATTAGTAAAAGTTCATTTTATTTATTTATATATTTAATTTAATGGATATTATATTATTTTTTATTTAAATTTGTATGTATCAATCCATTGAATTCTATTTAGAAAGATGCATTATATATTTACTTTAATAAATATTATATTATTTTCTTTAATTTTTATAGTAATAAATTAGACAATATTTACTTT
Source organism: Balakata baccata (assembly GCA_949630135.1). NCBI lineage: Eukaryota > Viridiplantae > Streptophyta > Magnoliopsida > Malpighiales > Euphorbiaceae > Balakata > Balakata baccata. The sequence continues at coordinate 69,801 of CATIWF010116958.1, forward strand.
ATTCGTAATAAATTTTTTTTAATAAACTAATAAATATTTTTTAATAAAGTAATGAACTTTTATAAAAAAAACAGATGATATATATTTTTAAAATTGTCATAATAGCTATGTAAATTTATTTTATTTATAAAATTTGATAGCATTGTTGGTATTTGTAGCCCAATAATGGCTAGCTTTGCCAAAGTTATTTTGTCTTTATTCGTCGCATTAAATTGATGGCTCTATAAATATACTCATAGATGCAAGAGCAAGGCATATCTTAGCACAAAATAATCACTAATGGATGCCTTCACAATTGCACTCTTCACTTTCTTAATCTTGTTATTCGTCCATAGTGTTTTTACCCTTAAAAAAACCAATTCAATAAGAAAAAAACGCCCACCAGGACCAACAGGCCTGCCCATCGGACGAAGCCTCTTAGCCATAGGTGATAGACCCCATGAATCCTTAACCAAGCTAGCCCAAATTCAAGGCCCCCTCATGAAGCTCCAACTAGGCTTTAACACCACCATAGTTGCTACCTATGCAGATATGGCCGAAGAGATCCTAATTCACCAAGCTTTAGTGGGTAGGCCGGTTCCACATGCAATTACCGCAGCTCAGAATTGTGAGCTATTCATGGCATGGACTCAAGCGGTCCCAGATGGAAATGCCTTAGAAAAATTTGCAACACACAAATCCTAGCCCCTCAAAGGCTTGATTCATTGCAAAGTTTAAGGAATAAAATGATGGACGATAAGGTGACGTCATTGATTAATGTTAGTGAGGGTAAACAGGCTGTCAATATAGGAAGGTTTGTGTTTGGTACAACGTTAAGCGTGTTGTCGAATTCCATGTTTTATGTTGATATTTTTTATTCCAAATCCAATGCTATTCAAGAATTGAAGCAACATATTGAGAAAATAATGGAGTTATCATGAAATCCAAATCTTTCTGATTATTTTCCTTTCTTGAGACCATTTGATCTCCAAGGTATCGAAAGAGAAATCAAGATTTCTTATAATCATTTGCTTAAGTTGCTTGATGATCTTGTTGGTCAACGACTGAAAAAAAGGCAATCTAGTTCGGAAAGATATGGTGATTTCTTGAACTTCCTTCTTGATCAGTCCGAAGACAATGGCCGCCGGGAGAACGTCATTATGTTGCTCGCGGTAATACTTTTTCCTCAATAAATAACATTTTTCTCAGAAAAGGTGATTAGGACTATCAGATTTGGAGTTCAAATCTCCAAATAATTTACTCGAGATAGTACTGTTGCATTCAGCAAAAGAAAATAATTTTAAAATATTTTTTCTTAATGAATTTTTCTTCAGAATTCCAGGATTTGTTCATTGCAGCAGGAACTGACACAACCACTAATACAATAGAATGGGCAATGGCTGAGCTACTCCATAACCCACAGTAACGGCCAAAGAAAAGCAAGAACTTGTTGAATCAATTAAATTAGTAAAACCCATACAAGAGAAAGATGCAATTCGACTTCCTTATCTACAATTAATCCTTAAAGAAACAATGAGGCTGCACGTAGTAGTACCTCTTCTCTTGCCTCACCGTGCAGAAACAGAGACAGAAATTTGTGGATACATTATCCCTAAGCATACCCAAGTGATAGTCATCAATGCGTGGGCATTGACCAGAGACCCCAATTACTGGCAAAACCCAACAGAGTTTCTGCCAGAGTGATTCCTTAGTTCGGAAGCTGATTTTAGAGGCACAAATTTCTACTTTTTGCCTTTTGGTTCAGGACGCAGGATATGCCCTGGATGGAATCTTTGTGTTAGAATGACGAGCTTGTTGTTAGCTTCCCTGATTCATAATTTCGATTGTTGTTAATGGCAATGGTAAGTACACCCTCCAATACTCATTTCGCGATTGGACGGTAAAAAAAGAAAATAAGAAAAGAGAAAAATTATTTAAAAAAAATTTTTCACCTCACCAAGCAATCAGTAGGTAAAGTGTTGGAGAGTGTTTGAAAACGTCCCTATCATTACTCTTATATGTACTGGGTCAGTAAGAAAGACTTTACAAAGTAATAACTAAGAGCAAGAACATGATACAAGTCGTTCCTGAGACGGCAAGGTTGTGAAGAACATCTTCTAAAGAATATATTGAAGGGTCAATAATTACCCGGTTAGGGTAATACTGAATTACATAACTGAATCGGTGACTAAATTACTGTACCAAAAAAAATTGGTTCTACAATAGTTGTGAAATTTTAGCAATTTTTGTAATTTACTGCAGTAATTCGGTAATTTACTGAATATTAAAAAGACATTATTTTGAAATATATATATATATATATATATTATTAAAAAACAAGTAACCAACTTTTAAATTCCCAATTAAACTTGTTGATTTTAAATTTGTCTAATTAATTTTTAAGAAATCATTAAGGTATGCTTAATTAGAGTTGTTAATCTTTAAAAGATTTTGAATTTTAATATTTAGTCTTTTGACTTGTAATGTATTTTAATTTTTGAATTTTAGTATTTTGTGTTTTTTATTTTTAGATTTATTTTAAATTTTTTAAAATTTTATTTATATGATATTTATATGTTAAAAATAGGTTATTATATGGTATTTTTATTTATATTGTATATTTATTTACTATGATATTTTTATTTATAATCAAATATGTTAAAAAATTTGATAAAAATAAGTTAAATCTAAAATTTTGGTAATTCGGTAAATTATCCAAATTACAAATACTGTAATCGATAATTTAATTTTTAATTTTGTTCAGTAATCGGTAAAATATTTTTAAAAATTTTTGTATTTAGTTATCAAAACTTTTTTCGATGGGATAATTAACTAAATTACCGAATACTCACCATATTAATAATTGCTAAGAATTTGAAAGAAATGAAGGATAACTCCACGCTAAAAGAAAAATGTAGAATACCGACAGCATCCGTAGCTATAAATCACAAAATAACAACCGAATTTTGAGAGAGTTTAATAAAAAAAAAAATTAAAAAATAGAAAAACAGAAAGTCATTTATATTTTATCCAAAAATATCACAAGTCATAGTTTCACAACAACGGACTAAAAATCAAATAAGATCTTTCCTCAAAGAGTGGTTGGATATGAAATTTATTTTATCTGAATAGGTATGGCTAGCAGAGGTTGAGCCTTCTGTAAAGTGATGCCAAACC